>KN475125.1:49645-62345 GCA_000787095.1 Periophthalmodon schlosseri
ACAATTTCCCTGTATAAGACCAAAGGTATTGTTGTCCTTGTGAAATCATGACAGCTGCTGTTTTTGATCACAGTGTGGAACAGATGACATGCGCTAAAAAACATGGCGAGAAATTTAAAACCCTATCGTCAGTCGTTTGTCAAGGGCAAAATCTCTGACTGCCAATTTTACAGCAGACACAAATGGTTGGATTTCCGTTACTGGTAGGAATCATTTGCCTGAAACCCAGGAATAAACCTGGATAAATAAAATTGTTTAAGGACGGGCATCTGGCATGGAAACTTCAAAATGCACATTAGCATAATTCTTATTCCGTTTCGAAAGATCTATTGCTGTATTACTGCAAGGGTTGCACTAACTCTAACTCACTTTCCACTCCACTGATAATATCATAAGCACTTCTCATATTGAAAAGCAACTCGTTTTTAATCATGCAATCATCTCTACCTTCTCCCCCATAACTTCTGCATTATGCACGAACCACAGAGGAGCAAGTTTACTGAACCAAAACATGAAAACGGATTTCTCTCCACTGTTGAAATCCTTCATATTTCCTGTCTGTTCTCTAAATGTTTTCTTTAACAGTTCAACAGACTCTTGAGGACAACAACTCATGGCCAAAATCTGAAAAAAATGTTTACTATTGTTATTTAGTGTACAGTACTGGCTGTTAAACTCATAATGACAAGGCTCAGTTTGTGTACTTGCAGTCATAAAGGTTTCAATAGATTATCAACTGAACATGTTTTTTCAGATTAAGAGTGTTGTACAATAACCTGAAGTAGCCCGAGAGTTGGAAGAAGAGACATGAGAAGTTTATTTACCAGTACAGGGCCTGAAGACATGAACTCTCCAAACATTGTGATAGTATTGTCTATTCCAGTCTAGTCTAGTCTATGCTTCCGTTGTAGGGAGTATTATACCTCTGATGATGTAGGCCAAGATAACAAGGACTGAGCTTGTAGTGTGGGGCTGGCACAGCACAGAAATGCAATCAAAGACATTTTGGCTTCTGTCCTTTTTCAGTTAGAGACAATTAAAGTGACACTGACAATGCTTATTTTGTGTTGGAGGTTGCTTGTAGTTAAACACAGATCAGTTCATTGTGGTGGTACTAATGTTAGAGTCTATTTCATCCACATTTTTGTCCAGTGTTGCAATGTATCCATGTTATCCATGCATTTGTCTCCAGTAGGTTAGACTACTGTAACAGCCTGCTACTGGCCTCTCCAAACGAGCGTTAAGACAGCTGCAGTACATCCAGAATGCTGCTGCTCGGGTCCTGAACCAGGAAGTACGAGCACATAAGTCCTGTGCTCAGGTCTCTGCGCTGGCTCCTGTGGCTCAGAGAATAGACTTTAAAGCAGCTCTGCTTGTGAACAAGTCTCTCCATGGCCTAGCACCAAAGTACATCTCCCACATGTTAGTGCCATATGAACCATCTCGCACTCTGAGGACTTCAGGGACCAGCCTCCTGCTGGTGCCCAGAGTCAGGACTAAACATGGGGAATCAGTGTTTCAGTTTTATGCAGCTAAAACCTGGAACATTCGTCCTGAAGATGTGACACAGGCCTCTACTTTGACAATGTTTAAATCCAGGCTCAAAACGGTTCTGTTTAGCTGTGCATATGACTGAAAGGTTTTTATTTTGCACTCTTCTCTTTTAATGTTCATTTTATGATAATTATTTGTGATTATTTATGTTTTGCTTTGTTGTATTATGATTTTTATGTCTTTCTTATTCTGTAAAGCACTTTGAATTACTAATTTGTGTACGATATTGTGCTATACAAATAAACTTGCCTTGCCTTGTCACTGTAGGCCCTTGTAGGAGAGCAGTGGCCATCCCACAATACTGTGCCTCGCAGATAAGCCCAGCGGCCCAGCACTCACACTAGAGGAGAGCAGCTGGCAGCCAGCCCACAATGCCACGCACAACAGTTTTCCACCAGAGGCCTATGGCCATGTTGGTACTCGGGCCACAAGAAGATGTAAAACTTCAGTATATGCACTGAAATTTCTGGTGTTTTGCAGCTGTATCAGCTGCTTAAACATTTTAATGAGTTGATTTGAGATTGCTCTGTGCCCCCCCCCGTCTGTGGAGCAGGCACTAGTGCGCACTGTCAGCCAATAGTGCTGCATATCTCAGCTCTAAGCCTCGCCTCTCTCCCTCATTGTGATTGGTCAGAATCACATTGTGCGCTTAGAGGAAGCACTAGCCTTTGTAAACAGCTTTTGGATCTGCTCCGATCAACAGAATACATACTTTTAATAGTTTATTACTCTGTTATGTTAATGATTAAATTGAGCTTTTGGCACAAACATTTGACTGCTGACAAGACTACAGTCTGGACTAGACCAAGCAAAAAACAGGATTCAAAGCCAGATCAAAAAAGAATTTATAAGTCACTTTGCAAATGTAACATGTTAACATTCTTTCTTTCTGTAACATTCTTTCTTTACTCTTTATTTGTCAGGGACCATATACAAATGTATTAATATTACAAAAGAAAAGATGATTTGTACCAGATTTAGCTACTGCTACCTTCCATCTTGAGCGCGCTGTCATTGGCCTGAGACCAGCAGGACACACAGTATGTCATGTGTGGGATAATCATGGCATTGAAAAATCTGAAAGTGGCCTCTACTGTCAAGCTGTTCCTCATGTGTCGGTGTCTATGGTATTTTTGGCACATGTATTGCCCTGGCATTACCCCCTAGGTACTACGTGCATCCCCTGCATAGTCTTAGCAAGGACACCTCCAGTTCATTGTTGACGTTTCTCTGTGGTTAGCTCTGACATCATCCAACTATTATAGAATTTGTCCTTCTTTAACATTATCAGTTTCCTTGGTCAACTTGTCTCACAGAAGCAGCCTGCTATGCACTTCTCATTTTATCTCTGCCAGCTTATCTCCAGGCTGTCCTTCTATTTAAACTCCTTGTGTGGAAGCATAGTCAGGCTTGAATATTAACGTGCAGACTGCTGGTAAATCGACTTCTCGTGCTTCAGACATCCAGAGCCTCCTGCCTCTTTTTACAACTCCAGGACTCGTGAGAACAACACTTATTTTCCCTAACACTGCGCACCCCTAAACTTGAAAGCCTAGAATTGCTCCTGACTATCTCTACTGCATAACAAACTAGTTATGTAGACCATACATAGACCATATCATTGCTGCTTAAGTGGACCAGTCTGTGAAAAACTCCCATGACACTTTTTTTCCCCAGTCCATCCCTGGTCTTGCATGAAAAACAGAACTAGTTCATTTTACATGGTTTGCAGTGTTTTTCCTCATTTACCTTATGAATTCAGAGCATCCTAATTATTCACTGCAATTTCACAACTTTCAGAGGTCAGAGCGGGGTTTTGCCATCACAGTAATGCTAACAATAACTAGCGCGCTAAGCACACTTGGACAATAAAACCACTTTATAATTAGATGCAGAGAGCACGCAGTGGACTTATTTTGACCTCAAGAGGTGCTTATCAAATATATCTGTATTCGGGCAAGACAAATTATGCTCATGGAAAAACAAAATTATCAAATGTACTGGAGGAACAGAGATTTAGCTTAGCACATACCAACATAAAAAATGTGAATGACAGTGGAGCTGAAAGAATCCAAGGCATTCTTGTGTAGAAAAATTAAAAGATTCTTTCAGCCCCACCATTCACATTTTTCATGCTTCTACCTGACTCACTAGAGCTCCACTGACGCAATCACCTAATTTTCTATTTTTATAATCAAATTTAACGTTGAAATTTAATTGAATTGAAATTCAAACAGTAAATGAAGTAGGCTTTATTTAGTTGTTTCCCCATAGACGTTGGAGAAGACTGTAGTCCCAATGCAGGTGGCTAAGGGTGCGCTGTGGTCCTCATAAGCTGCTGCAGATTGCATTTTTATCTCCCAGAGCGTTCAATGGGGAGTGAAGCCAAGAGCCAAAAAAATTAAACAAATCTAAATGACTGCCAAATAATGTCATGTTTCCCACCACAACCAACATGACGAATGTTTCTGTCCATATTTCACTCATATTTGTTCTCTGCTGTGCCTTTCAAAGCCCATCTGTTCATAAATTGTTTCTGTGTAGGGGAAAAAGTCAAAACTCTTGGATGAAACATTGTCAAAATACAAGCGTCTTTTTGTTTTGTCTCTGAAGAAGAAAAGAGAAAAGATTTGTTTTTCCCCTGGATGGTTCGACACAGTGTGAATAAACAGCTGGATTCTCTGTTCTAAGTCTATTCACAAACAAAATTGATTTTATTCAACCACAACACAAAGACCATTTCATAATTCAATTCAAAAGAGATTATTTGGAATTCTGAGCGACTGCATCTTTTTTTTTTTTTTATAACATCACGCATAATGTACATTTTATTTATCCTATTTTAAATGAAAATGGAAATATGAAACATTTACAGACAAATTATCTTTTATTTTTTCTGTTTTTTATTCATCTGAAAATGGATAATGGCGCACTACATAACTTTTCTAGTGGAAGGTCCCCTATACAAGAAATCAGCTTACAAGATGTCTCCTTCAGAAGTGTGTTGCAACATTAGGCTATATGCAAAAATGCTATAGTATGTTATAGTGAAAAATTAGGACTGTTGCCATAGTGATTAACAATTTACAACAACATATTGTATCTTTTGAATGTGAAAAAGTCATCAAAATGTTGCATGTATAACAGAAACCTGAAACCCATGAATACTGCATCTTTATAGTCTACTGATATATGCAATACAGCCAATAAAATTTCAATACCACTGAATGTCAGGTCTACTCAAGGCATTTTAATTTGATGCTCACAATATTGAAAAAAAAAAAGTCATAATTTCTACCTCTATTACACAAAGCCGCTAGGCTGCGTGAGTTTTGTGGAGCAGTGGAAATGAAGTTGTCTGAGGCACTTAAAGTTTTCATCAGACATATACACCTATCTGCTCCGTCCCCTCTCCCAGGCACAAATACAGGAGCAGACCACAAAACACCAATAAAAAGTCTACTCTGAAATGAGACTTTAGATTAGATGGACTCTGACCGACTGCTTATTACCGTGGAAACCAAAAATTCCATAAACAAGTGCCAAGGTAAGGTAAACACTAATACTTTTTTGGTGTTTTTCTTTTTTTCTTTTTTTTTTTTTTACATTTTCTCTTTCAAATATATCTGTTCAAACTAGACAGAGTAAGACAACATAACCTTTGTCTGTCACATTAGCAGATGCATTACAGAAAATTCAAAGTTGCAAGTACATATTTTTAATTATAATTTCTCACATTTTGTCAATAATAATAATAATAATAATAAAATAATAATAATAATAATTTAAAAAAAAACTTTAATCATAATGAACAAATTCTTAATTAAAGGACAAATCTTATGCAAAAGAGGTTTTAGTCATCATTTAAGATTGTTCCGTCACCCAAAACATGGAGTTGTATTTATCTTGATTCACACTGGTTTCAGTATTCCACTGTAAAAAGTAATTTGCTTCTTAGCCTCACAAAATATATGGTTTGAATTTTACCAGGATTGTTGTGTCACATGTAAAAACCTTGGACAGTTTTTTAAGTCATCGCTAGAGTAATTCGAGGCAATTTTGTCATCCAGTTGTGTTCAGTATAGCTGTATGCTCACAGCCAGGGCCTGTTTGTTAGTAGCTGAGATTAGTTTTTTCCCCATGGTAACTCCCTCTGCTGCCAGTAGAGCCTTTAACCAGATAGAGTTAGACCCTAACTCCTAACCCCTTAATTAAGTATTTACCGAGCCTGAATAATTATTAATAAACAATTTGTTCATTATGAACAATGCTATATTATGGCAAATGAAAATGTCGTTATGATATAAAGTGTAACCATATTGGTTAAAAATAGTATTTATTGTGATATAATAATACAAAATTGTTTTACTTCATTTGTACAAACTAAACTGAGAGAGCTGAGCATCTGTATTCAAGTCTTAGCTAGGTGGAGTTCATTTTGGCAGTGGAACTATTGTTTTTCAGTGGCTGGATGTACAGCCAAGCAATATATTTAGCTGGAAAAATGCACATGAACTCGCCTGTCACTGTTACCAGGAGATGGCAACTTGGCATATAGCAAATTAAGAACATTTGGGTCATTTGGGTCATTTGACTTCATTGGCTGCGCTGTCCATGGTTCTGAAAATGCCCAGGTCAACTCAAAGTAGACCAAACCACAAAATAGCTTTTACTTATAGAGCTTAACATGCAAGATTACACATTAGTTTACAAATAAGAGGAGGTCCATAAATACTTTTTCCAGAATAGTAAGAAAGTTGTGTCAATTACTTTGAATACACAG
Organism: Periophthalmodon schlosseri; assembly: GCA_000787095.1. Taxonomy (NCBI): domain Eukaryota; kingdom Metazoa; phylum Chordata; class Actinopteri; order Gobiiformes; family Gobiidae; genus Periophthalmodon; species Periophthalmodon schlosseri. Next base: position 55,983 of record KN475125.1, read on the forward strand.
TACACATTAGACATACTCTAATTGGCCCTGTGAACTGATGCAATAGACATGAAATCCACCCAAATGACTTAACTGTGGCTTTTCATCCAGTTCATTTTGAGGAGTTACACAAGGGTCAATTATTTTCAATGTGTTTCTTTCTGGAAACAGTAGCCCTACCATTGTTCAATATTGCTACATTTGCTGAATTTTTTATTATTATGGCTGTCCCTGTCCTTTACGCCTCAGTGTGGGAGGTGTGTGGTGCTTGACAATGAGGTAAGTCAAGGCTGTTAAACACTGGGCCCTCCCTGGACACATCTGCTATTCCTTTCCCCTCCACTGGCTAAATAAAATGGTTGACAAAAAGATAAATGACTAACCGCACAGTGATTGGATATGATCAGTAAGTTTCAAATAGCTGACGGGTGTTAACTTAAAGGTGCACTGTGTGACTTTTCTGGAGGAGGGTATGCCACCTTCTTGTTTCCATGGAGATGTTATTGCTTTGCCTGAAATGTCCCCAGTAGGAATTAATTTTGTCGATCCTACATTTATCATAATACACGTTTTTATTGCTGAAAAAATACCTTGCTAAACATACATTCTTACAGTGAGCGGCCTCACCTCTCCACGCTTATGACCTGCAACATCTCCATGAAGACAGATAATACTGTGGAACATTCTAGGAAAATCAGTAATATTTCCATGCAGGTCCACCAAAAAGTTACACCTACGCGTATCACCAGTTAATAGAGATCCGACAAGATCTTTTACCACAAAATCGCATAAGATAAAATTGCCACAAGATTTTCCACATGAATGATCTTGTGAGATTTTTAGTCCATGTGGTTACATTTGGTTTGGACAAAAAATGGAAAAAATGGAAAAGAAAAAAAATTAAAGAAACAAAATTTATTTCAAATTGTTAGGCCATAATTGTGGACTAATCACACAATTTCTCCATTTTATATCATGTAAAAATCTTGTCTTGTCTCCTAATCTCCTGCCTCATCTTGAAATTGTATCACATCCCACCCCTACGAATTAAGAAAATAAAATTATAGAACAAAGTACAGAGCAGTGGGCATGTGTCCATGTGCCAGTGGCAGTGAAAACAGGGTAGATCAGAGCGATGATGTCTTGACTACAGTATAATAAAGATTACTTAAACATCCATGAATTATTTAGTTGTTTTAGATGAATATTGCAATTTAACATGTGCAGATTACAACATAATGATCCACAGATGTCATAGATTATAACTATACAACAGACACAAACACAATATGTCTTCTTTAAAGCTAGGTGTTTTTAATTACAAACACCAGACTGCAGAGGTAGTCCTCCAACCCCTGTGGCTGAGTGGAGGCTTGGTGTTCACTCCGACTTCATTTTCCTATCTTACCCCTTGTCTGTCTTTGTCAGTCATCATAACCTAACCCTCAACAATATAAATAAACTGTCCACCTATTCGTTCTGTCATTTCAGTTAAATTGCACACTTCACCACTGTCGAACCAGCCACCTGAAGCTTTCTCTCTCTTCATACAAAAAAGATCCAGACTATGTAATCAAACTCCAATCAAAACTTTTTTCTTGACAAAGTACAGTAGCTATAGCTGGTGAATATGTCATAAAACATCATTATCTAATACAGCTCCTTTGTCAAGTTGCTGCGCATTTGTAAACAGAAAGCAATTTACATTCGTCAAGAGCCATATTAATTCTGTCAGTAGAGCCATTAAGGGCCACTTAACCATATGATGAATGCGGTTTTAATAGCCACATGGAACATCAGCACAGTAATTCAGAGGTGGGTCAGTGCACTTGAACAGGCATTAGTGGTTTAGCCATTATTTGAGATGGTTGTCACTAGAGATGAAGCGATAGAACCAAGATTACAGGTGCATTGCCTGGAATGTTCCACAGAGTGGCTGTACACGTTTTTGTCTCAAGCAGGTGACGCTATCATGCCGAGTCATAGCTCAGATCTGTGGAGAGGCAATGCATGTTTTTCAATGTATTGTTTTTAGTCTAGGACAGACATAAGGCTGTGGCTGCAGTTACACGTACACTTAAAAAACTGATTAACATTAGATTTTTGGAGGTCTAAGATTGTTAAAATGTCATGTAAAAAGCAAAATGTAATTTCTTTCTGATCATGGTCGAGATTTGGGGATTTTAAAGGTCCAGAAATCAGATTATAATCAGATTTTGTTGTGCATTTGAATATATCAATATCCTGTTATAACTGAAGAGGCTTTACACGAGTGACGAAAACTATTCACTCCTAAAAAAAAGAACACAATATGGCAAATGACAGAAGTGACATCAAAGAAAAGAAACACATTTTATAGAGGTTGCTCTAGAACAAAATGAAAGTATTCCCCCAAGAAGTTCCCATTTGTTTAGAACATGCATATATCTTTTTTACTTTGCCTACTTGTCCTATGGATGCGCAGTGCCTCTTGTGATGTGACAGACTTGCTAAGTCAAAGGTCCATAGCAGCATTCACTCTGCTCTTTTTCTATTATCCAATCTCATCTAAGTTTTATAAGGTCAACTCTATTTGTGATTCTGTTAATTCCCATCAACACAAAGTCAACAAAGCCCAAAAGGTCATAGTGTATAGGTAAATTTTTGCATTTGGCTTTTATAGCTTTATGCACAACCTAATGGAATTAAAATGGCTGTATCCTTTAAAAGCTCGTTGGCGAGACTGACACTCTTTGTTTTACTGCTGAGTCAAACAAGTGGTTTTAGTGAAGCCAAATGTTGAGTAACAGTAAAATGAATAAATAAATAAATAAATAAATTCATATTACTATACAAATAAAATCTCCTAGTATAGTGCCAATATCTGGGATACAAAATGTTATATTATAAATAATGAATTTTCAACATGACTATCTAGTACTCTTAAGATAATGTTTGAACATCCTTCTGCATAGACACTGTATAGCACTCAGTATGAAGTGAACTCAGTATGAAGTGTCAGGTTTGTACTGAGAATGTAAAGAAATGACTGATATTTATGTGTCCCAACAGTTGTGGGTTGATATGAATATTAATATGTAGTGTAGAGTGTTAAATATACACGTTTACATTATACACATGAGGGTTCATTTTCAGTTTTAATGTCAGGACCATATATCACTGGGAACTGCTGTCTGCAGAGACCATTAAAGACTTCACAGCCCTGCACATAGAGAGAGCAGAGCCAATGATCAAAAAGAAGACTGGCTCAGAAGAAAGATTAATTTTGTGCTCACTTTAGATCCAAGATGAGTTTGTGTGTTTGTTTTCTAATTGAAATGTGTCACTGTTTAAGTTTTCAATAGCATAACAAGGAGCTTAGTTTCAATTCCTAAAGGCACTTAGGCCTGATTGTGTCAGCTATAAAAGTCAGCTGAATACTGCCATCTAGTGATGAGCTGTTGTAATTTTCTTTGATAAAAAAGTGATATGGTTTACACCAATAATTTGCATTTAGTTGGAAAGCACAGTGGTCTATTTCAGTTTTCTTTGAAACATGAGCAAAATATTTTCTAATGATTATGGTTATCCATGTATAATAAATGTTGAAATAAAAAAACAAAACAAAAACTATTCCGAATTGCGATTTTGGGAATATGACGGCAGAACATTTTCTAGAAACTATAAGGTATTGTAACTACACTAGATTTTGTTTTGTTTTTTTATGGGTTGGCTGGAACGTCTTGACGTAAACGTCGTTGCGTGGACCGTTCGGCGCAAAAATTCAAACGCTGAACCGGAAGAAACATCTCCGTGCTCTGTGTACGCTGGACTTTATTCACGCTAAAAAGAACTGTTACTACCTCAAGATCGGCCGCACACTTTGTAAAACCACCGAGGTATGTTTCATAATTCAAGCACTTATCTTGATTTACTGCATATACCTTGGTAGAGCCAATGGGAAACTTTATAATAAAACGCTTTGTGGCCATTGCTAATAATGCTAGCACTGTTTTGCTAACTTCAAATGCCAAAGCTATCGTTACTTTGTGTTCTTACATTAAAGCCCTGGAAGCGATTACCCACCACATACACATAATGTATACAGTGCCATAAATGTGTAACATTAAGAGAGTGCAGAACAAAAACCTTTCAGTCATATGCACAGCTAAACAGAACCGTTTTGAGCCTGGATTTAAACATTGTCCATGTAGTGTCAGCGTTTTGGGTATTTGACGGCTCTTTGTTTAACTGCGTTCTAATGATGAATTTATACCTATACTTTCATCACCCTTTAAAATGTGTAACGTATATTCCACTGAAGTATAACACCACTTCGTGAGACATTCATGAATGGTTGCTAACTTGCTAGTACTATGGCATGTAAGGCGATTTCTCGTTTATTCTCAGGTTTAAAGCACGTAGCTAATGTTTGTATTTTCACTGTCTGTAGCCGAGATGAGTGCAGCCTCCACGCCTGTGTCCCGAGTGCGTCAGGGATGGTCGTCAAACTCTCTGAAAAACAAGGGCTTGTCTCCTGCAGCCGCAAGTACCCCGCTGCTGACTGCATTTCCAGGGAACGATGATGAGAAAGAAAGGCGCCAGCGAAGAAGGTCACGGGTCATTGACCTCCAAACCGCCCCAGAGACCTCTTTCAATGAATCTGGTACTCATAGGTAAGGTGTCCATAAGATTTTGATTGAATTGCATGCATGCATGGGAGATACAAGAAGGAATAAAGTCTGATGTAAAAACCCCCATCACCATCAGTCTGTGATGTATGTGTCGAGAGATTCAGGGTAATCCCTTGTTTATATGCAGTGCCGCGGGGACTCCTGCGGCTGTGCCTAAGCTGTCCAATGCACAGATCTCAGAGCACTACTCCACCTGCATCAAACTCTCCACTGAGAATGTAAGTAATAACGGTCTGTGCTTTTGATGCCTTGTTTTAAAAATAATATTTTAATTCCATTCTTTCCAAGTTGTGTTTTGGGTCAAGTAAAACCTTTCTTTTGTAGAAAATAACCACCAAAAATGCGTTTGGCCTCCATCTGATCGATTACATGGCTGATATACTCAAACAGAAGGACTCTGAGCTCACAAATTTCAAGGTATGATTATTTTATTAACACTCAAACATGTTGGATTGCCTGACAGCAGATTTGATTAATCTTTCAAGGATTTAATTTAGATGGTATTTTGAATCTCTACTCCCACAAAGCTGTGTGCTCTTTCACTTTGTTGTCATAAAAGCCCTGCATCGAATTTGATCAAGTGGATTATAATAATCTGGCAACTTTCAAGATTAAGACCAAATATAATTTAGTTTGTATAATCTGGTTTGCCGTTGTTTAGCTCATTCATTTGAAAAGTTTAACTTAAAATAAAATGAAAGAAAAATATGCTAATGACCAACATAAAGGTTTTTGTTTGTTTTTTTTTTCCCCAAGGTAGCAGCGGGCACTCTGGATGCCAGCACAAAGATCTATGCGGTCCGTGTGGATGCAGTTCATGCTGATGCTTACAGAGTGCTGGGTGGTCTAGGAGCGGAGACTAAACCTGGAGAGGGTATGAAAGACCTTGGGCCAGTTGTATGATTCTATTAAAATATAGGACAGCAGCTCTGTTGGTTAAGAATGTTTCTGCGATTATGGTGATCTGGAGGGCCTTGTGAATGGCCGCTTGGCTGAAGAGTGTATGAATTATGCAGTAAAGTGTCCTAAGTGTCTAGAAATGCAAGAAATGACTGTGTGTAGCAGGACCAGGGCAAGCAGATGAGGGAAGGGATGACGAGGCTGCTGACGTTGAACTGACTGCAAAACAAGTGAAAAAGAAAAGACCTCCAAAGAAAACAGTGGAGCAGAATTTAAGCAACATCAACGCTGCAGAGTCGGAGAGAAAGTGTGAGGTATGGTCATTCACACTAAATAACAGTGAGAAATTTCAGTTGGTCCCTGGGTTAGAAATTGTTGGATGATTATTTCATGTAATGGAATATGAATATTAATGCATGCATGTATGTCTTTAGTTACCTTATCCAGCATAGTAATGATTATATAAGGGCCTTAAACTCAGTCATTGTCACAAAAACATTTTTTTTTCTTATCTTAGGTAGAAATGTACAGTAAAAGCTACTTTAATGTAATCTATTAAAAAAATAAAAAAATAAACAAACATCGACTCCATTAACCACATTTTTGTCACATCATGTGCGTTATTATTAGGGCTTATTAGGGTTTATTTTTTCATTTGAGAAAAGCTTGAAATATGAGCCAAAGTTCAAAATTGAAGAATTTCATACAAAAATTTAACTACAACTACTACATACAAAAAAATGATTATTATTTTATTTTATTTTTTTTTTTTTAAGATAAATGTAATTTTCAAAACAATATATGGATATTA
>KN475125.1:62389-86623 GCA_000787095.1 Periophthalmodon schlosseri
TATTACCATGTGGTTTTAGGCTACTATTATAATTATAATATATTATAATATAATATAATATTCAACACTATTCTGGAAAGGTCAAAGTATGTTCTATTTATGTGATTTACTCGTTTCAATACTAGTTATAGTATAGTATGTGGGTATCAATACTTTTGACAACCCTAAATTCAAATACCTATTTCTGAAATTGCAATGTTTCCTCTAACTACGGCTATAATAAATACAAAAAACAGACATTCATATTTTAATGGTGATACTTGCTTTTATGAATAGTTTAATGTAGCTTCTTATCGTTGGTGCCCAGGTGGATCCCATGTTTCAGAAGATGGCCTCGTCCTTTGATGAGAGCAGCACAGCCGGAGTGTTCCTCTCTGTGTTGTTCAGTGAGAGCAGCCGCTGTGAGCTCTTGTTCCCTTCACACATGACTCTGCTCCAGTCCAAACCCTGCTACTCCCCTCCACCGCCCCAGTCTGTGCCTGCATCACCTTTCATGGGTAAAGAATAAGTCCTTTCTATAGATGTCTGAATATAGTTTTGCTCCTTCCATTACTCAATATTGGACATGTTTTCTGCTCTGCCAGTGGGGCTCCAGCGCTCACAGGAGAAAAGTGCCATTTGTCCCTCACTTCAGGATTTCTCTTTCACAAGTTGGAACCCTGAGCAGGTAAAGAAACCTGCTATACATTTTACAATATATGTAATTTTTGACTGGTCTGCTCAGTATTATTATGTTTACCCAAGGTTATTGGTTTTACCTCCTGTAAATCCCTCCAAACGCCAAGAAACATGTACATTTTAATGTCTAATAAAACAATGTATGATTAGAAAGGCATTAAATTTGTGTTCTTTAATAAATCAAATAAACTTTAGAAATAAAGTATTGGCCTAATTATCTATATTTTATAGGCATGCATATTCAGCTCATTAAGTTATAAAGGGCCAGTAATTTGTCTACTTCCAGTTTGTTAATGTTATTTTAATACATATACACTCAATAATTTCACAGACCATGAATCAGCTTTTGGAGAAGATGAAGCAGGGGGAACATGTTTTTGATGTGAATGCTGAACCAGCGCCCGAGCCTGAGGAAGATGACTGCCCCGACTTCGACGCAGATTATGAGGAGGGACAAGGTGACTATGACGACGGACCGAAGGAGTACAAGGAGGGTTGTGAGGCGTCTGGGTCTGGGAGAGGGAGGTACGGACACAACTAATCATGCATGTACATTTGCAGGTTTAAAAAAATGCGGTCTACTAAACATGTCTTGCTATGCTGTTGTAGAGACGTAATTCCGATTGGAGAGGGTGACATCGCCACCATGTGTCTGCAGCTGTCCTCTCAGCCCAGAGACTACTCCTACTTCAGCCCCAGGACCATGGCCACGTGGGCTGGACCTGGCTACTGGCAGTTCAAACCAAAGCACAAGTGTAAGCCACAGGTTACTTCAACTGGACTTCAGTCTCTGAAGTACCATTAGATAGTTTAAAAGTAGTGCATTCCTTATTATGTAAAGAAGCAGCAGACATTATTCAGTGAACGTTTGTGCATGTTTTGTCTATAGTGGATCATATGCCTGATAAAGAGAAGCCCAAAAGGAAACCCAAGAAAGCGTTTGAGATAGATTTCAGTGATGACGTCAACTTTGACACATATTTCCGCACAACTAGGGTAAGTACATGAGACTTGTCAAACTTACTAATATGACATATATCGATATTTGGTGAACCTTGATTTTACCAGATAAAGAATGGCAGTAGAGCACTAAATTCAGTGTATACAGCATTTAAATAGTTAAACTATGAAAGACATGTGTTAATGACTAAAAACAAGAAACATGTTTTTTCATGTTTTTAAGTTGGACCGCGTGGCCTGAAATGGCTTTAAGAGAAAGTGTGAGGGTTTGGTTTTTTTGTTTGTTTTTTGTTGTTTTGTTTTTTTAGGAGGGCCTGACGGTTAACAAATTGTTAACCGTCAGCCCCGTGAAATATGCTGACTTTACTGACATGATGTTTATCTGTGTGTAGTGTGAAAGTTTAAAAGCATCAACTACTGATAGATAAAGTTTTGGTAATTCTCTTTATGACTGATAATTGCAACCTCATTTTAACTGTGTAGGGCAGAATGAATCATTGAAATTATTTGGGCAATATAATGTCCTCTGCAGAGAAGCAATATGCATGTAGTTTAGACATCTACAAACATGTTCTAAAAAGTATTTCATGAATTATCTAAGCACAGGAATTACAATTTTACATGATAATGCTCCTGATTGAGTACACTGTCAAAATAAAATGATACTTGATTTTTAAAAATATATTGCTAATCTTAATGTTTTTCTTCTTAATGTTTTATTGCTCTTTTCTATAACTCTGCTTTCTCCTCTCAGGCTGCCACCACAATCAGTAAATCAACGCTGACCACATGCACAAAGAAAACCACTCTGCCAGCAGACTTCCAGTTCCCCCCAGAGACACTGTCCCAGCTCAGCCTCAAGCCCTCCAGCTCTGTAAGTCTTTTTTTTTTTTTTTTTTTTTTTTTTTTTTAATATATTGGGTTGGGATCAAGTTAGCATATCATAAATAATAGTACATTTTGAATAAAGTGTAGTATGTAGAAAATAAATTCATGCAATGTTACCTGTTCCTTCTAGCTACATCAAGAAGCCCAGAAGAGGTTATCTGGTGAACTTGGGGAAGGTATTGGAGATTACGACTATAACAATGCAAACGACACAGTCAACTTCTGTCCTGGTCTTCAGGTCTGTATAGTCTACATAATCTGTTCTTTATATTCAAATAACATTATCAGAATTAAACCCATTTGTCCCATATGCCAGTTGGGCATCTATAGTGCTGCACAAGTTTGTTTTTTTTTGTGTGTGTGTGACAGCTGGCAATCAATAAAGTCTTGGATTATTTATGTTATGGGGGAACATTGTAGTACAACACATCGCAGACATTAATTTTGTGTTTCCAAATGTTACCCAGCAGTACAGTAATTTGCATATTTTTTTGTTTGTTGTTTATCTGTTTTTGCCAGATGCCCATCCTAAATTTTGTATACCTGTTTATCAAGTTTTGGCACTGGCAGAAAGGGGATTAAGTGGCTTGTGTTGGCTTCCTATCAATCACAAAAGCAGATGTACAGACATATGTAAAATCATCTTGCATTCATTGTGTATGCGGTTTTATGTGTAATGTTACCTTTTTGTGATATACTTTTTATAGGGGGGAGACAGCGATGATGATGCCGAGGGGTTCGCAGGTTCAGACGACACACAACCGTCAGTGGACAGCTTACCGCCTCCATCACAAGACTTGGGCAGTGTATCTACATATGGAGAAGACGATCTGGTCCCTGAACCATATCGGGTAAGTGTATTAAATTATTCAGTTTGTGTAAAAGTTACTATAATGACCAGTGCTATCTTAAAAGTGCACTATGCAACTATTTTGGGGGGAAGGCTCCCATGGTGATAATAATGCCTTGCACTTGTCGAAGCCTCTCAAAACGCTACACTTTAGTGATTATTCACTCACTCCCTAGTTGGTGATGGTAAGCTACTGTTGTAGCCACAGCTGCCCTGGGGCAGACTGACGGAAGCAAGGCTCCAAATCTGCGCCTCGCTTCTGTCTGCTCTAAGCCACCGTTGCCCCACTGGTGATGTTATTGTAATGCTCCACAGTATGGCATCCAGCTTATGTCTTACATATATTTAATTATATGTGTTTTAATTGCTGAAAAACGCGTGGTAAACTGCATTTTTACTGTGAGCAGGATCACCTCTTCACAGATATTACCTGTAACCTGCCCTGGGGGTGCCACTGACCTGCCTTCATGGAGCTAAATACATTTAATGCTATGTTGTGAAACATTCCAGGACATGGAGACATGCTGGTGGCAGACTCTCCACCAGAAAAGTTACATAGTGCACCTTTTTAAATTATTCTTGTACTTCCTTTTTTAGGTAAACAAAATTGAAATAAACTATGCTAAAACCGCCAAGAAAATGGATATGAAGAGACTAAAGAACAGCATGTGGACACTTCTGACAGACAGCCCAGAGAAATCCAAGGAGGTGAATTTTCAAAGACTTGAGCCGTGTCCTTAAAATGCGGTGAATATTATCTAGTGTGCATTAAACATGAGGCCAGTCTAATTCCAAACTTTCATGCTCGCTGTAGGAGGTGGAGACTGTGGAGAAACCAGAGGTGTGCGGAGAGAAGGCATTCAGCCAAACCACAAAGTCCCTGCTTCAAAGGTAACAGCGGGTTCCAATACATCTAAAAAGCTAGCTAAAAAGCACACAGAAACTCTAGTGAAATGGCATATAATTGATCAAGCATAACAATATGACCATAAGAATTTGGGGAAGAGATAACATACAGATGGGCTATGGTTTATGTAGGTTCTAGGGGTTCGTTGATTGAAAAATGGTAGCTTTACTGAACAATTTTCGTTTAAGTGCTAATCAGTGGCTGGGCATCATTATACATTGCATTGATATAGGTCATGGTCAAGAGTCTAGAGATTGTATAGAAAAATGCTACAGTGATCAAATGTTATTTATTATATAGCCAGTAATGCTAATGAACCATCATCAAAAGTAATTTATAATCAGTGATGCATTCTTACTGTTTTTGTTAATTAAAGGCGCTGTACCTAATTTTTGCCTTAAAACATGAAAACTCTTCCTGATTCTCTGGCCAAAAAAAGCTTTATAATTAGATGTAGATAGTACACGTTAGACTTATTTTGACCTCAACAGCTACTTAATCAATACATCTGTACTAAGGCAAGACAAATTTTGGTTGGGATTACCACTAATTACCACCACTCATTTATTTTGTTAAATTTTTTGACCAGATTACCAAACACAATGGCTCAGAATCTGTCAGTGCCCCTGGCGTTTGTGGCTCTTCTTCATCTTGCAAATGAAAAGGTGAGAGAATGTTTTCTGATTAAAACACTTTATTTACAGGCTAAACAACTTTTACTGACTTGCTACAGAACATTAGATCACTCTTCAACCATTCAACTCAAACCTGCAGTCACTCCATCTGCCTGTGAAACATTTCTAATTAATACTGACAAAGGAGCAAAGTATCAAAACACTGTATAGAATCTTAAAAGGCTTTTGCACTCACTCTTTCACTATTCTAGGTAATGGTTTCTTCCTCATACATTCTGAGTTATTGTGAATATTAAGTAGGAATATGGGGTTATACAATTGAAAAGAAATCACTTGAGGAAATGCAGATGGGTATTGTTAAATATTTTTTTATGTTAAATAAAGGTCTCAAGTGTAATTGGTTGCTATATAGTCTTGGCTGTTGGATGCCAAGTGCTTTGTCAATATACAAACAGTTTTTGCATTATACATTATATATTTTTTCTGTTTCAGAATCTGGAGCTTGTAAAGGTAGACGACATGTCAGATATAATCATCAGACAAGGCCGTTGAATTGAAAACATGAACTCTTTTTATTCTATACTTTCCATTATCTATACTTTGTAACATATGGATGTGTCTCTCTTTTCCACTTGATTTTATGCTTGTATTGTAACTTTGTAGTTTATGTGAAGAAAACAAGAGATGTCAATTTCCTAGTAAACATCAAATTGTTTTAAAAATGTTACCTACCACTGCATTACCAGTTGTATATTCTTTTACCCCTTTACTATCGCACAAAAATGTATATTGTCAAAAGAAATAAAAGGATTTTTTTTCTGACATGGACCGGTTCGGATGTTCTTTTTAACTTTTAAAGTTGGGAATTGGGAAACTTTGTTAAGATGACAATAAGGAGTAATTTCTCCGCACCGTTTTGGATAATATTTTGTCATTATTACTTCCACAATGGTAATAGGCAGTATTTAGCTGATTTTTGAATAGCTGACAGGGAAATTGCCCAAAATGCATGTAATGGTGTCAATTATTTTTAGCTGCTTGTGATTCAGACAGGCTGCCTGCCCGTGTTGACCTGGCAGTGGGTAATGAACACTATTTAAAACTCACCTTGGCTCATTTCAAGCAGAGGTGAAACCGGTCAGGGCAGCTACGACAGGTGACGTCAAGGAGCTGCCAGACTGGCGAAACGGTGGGTGAATATAATGCAGTCGCTTTAAAAAATGTAGATGTGCAAAATGGTGCGGTCTCTCGGTGATTTTATTTCTGTTTCAGTTGTGTACATGGCTAGACATAGTATGGGTATATGAGTACATTTCCATCTATGTAGTCAAATCAGAAAAAAAAGAACAGAACAAAAATCCTGGGTGGCCTGATTTGTTCATGAACTATTAAATTATTCACAGTTTGAATTCTCTCTTCAATAAAAAAATAAATAAATAAAAATAAAAATCTTTCAAAGTTCTTTCCTTGCATTGTCTGAATAGCCTTAAGTCCTAACCCTCAAAGACAGTTTATCCAATATTGATGAGGCTGAACCATATTCAAAGATAGAAATGAATGTAGACAAATATAAGGGTTCATTAGAATAGCATACAAGGAGTCACCATTTCAGGCAAAGCATATTCATTCTTATTGTCCAGTCCTGCCTTGTTTGTTCAGCAGATATGAAGCATTCAGGAGGCGTGGAAGGAAAACCTTGACGGGAACACCTGGGTGACGTCATCGTGTCAAGTATCTTTAGACGCCTTCAAAATAAAAGCAGAAAACCAATCCTAAATGCAAATAGGTAAGGCAGCACGTAAGATAACGAACATAACCACAACATTAGATTAGGCTGACGTTGCTGAGGCAATCAGCTGTTTATTTATTATAGTAAGATAGATATAGATAGATATATAGATATAAATATACCTAAATATTTACTAAACATAGCTTGTTTTTGTTTTTTGTTTTTATCTGCATGTTATGTATTGAAAGAGCCGGTGACAAATGCCATTTTCTCTGTCCCATTTCTCAACACACCGTGGTTTGTTGCGACAGCTTGACACTAGCTGAAGAATTTAGTTTGAAGGAAAGAAAAACCAACCAGGAAGTTAAACAAAGAAGGAAACGTTTTCATTTCTGCGGAGCGCCCAAGAAGTTACGAGGCTGTCCAAAAACTACTTTAACAGGCTGTAAAGTTTGGATTATTTGTTGGATAAAGCTGATCCAGACGACTTCGGTCAGAGGACATCGGATCCGTCAAGATGGACTTTGATCCGGTGAGTTTTGAACCCGTTTTTTTTTTTTGCCAAGAAAAACTCCACCGTCGCCATGTTTGTCATCAACAGGTGTTTTCCGCATATTTACCAAGAGGCTAGATGTCATCTAGGTTAACATTATTTTATTAAAGTTTAGACATTTAGTCAAAGATAAAAAAAACAAAAACCCAAAAACATGTATTTAGTAGGAAAACACTAACGTTAATGCTAATTGCAAAACACTATTATGAGATGATGATTCTTATTTAATTAAGAGAAATGCATTCATTGGAAATTTGTCTTGCCCTTGGCATGCTATAATAATTAATTTGGTCTCCACTTGCGTTGCATAAATTGGATAAATCAAAGAGTTCAGAAAAAGGCGTGAACATTCTACATTCTTTGACTTTTTTACATAAATCTAGACTAATCTTTATCTCTCTGCCCAGATATGACAGATACGTTCTTAAGAGATTTCCAAATATAATCGTTATTTAGGCCCATAATTTAAATCCATTTTAGTGCTGGTTTACTCCTGCTTTGGTCCTCTTTCTGTAGCCCTCTTTGCTTGGAATATGACCTGGTGTAGACTTGTTCAGATCATGGGAAAACTGAGATCTCGATGCTGTGTTAGGCCACATAGGTCATTTTGTCATGCCATCAAAACATTAAACAGGAGGAGGCCGATGACTTTCTATGAACCTATGGAAAAACAAGAACACTGAATTAGATGTGGTAAAGGTGATTTATGTAACGTTTTATGTAATGTAACTTTTCTGGTTGCACATACTTAAATCTCCTTTGATAAGCTATTGCTTTTTCTGGAATGGTCTACAGTATGGCATTAAACTAAACGGTCTATCAAATTTCAGGCGTGTCATTGCTAAATGAATAATGCCTTGAAAAACATACATTATTATTGCGAGCTGGGTTGCCTTTTTACAGCTCTGACCTGTAACATCTAGTGGAACAAGCTGCAAGTAGGTGACTGACCCTTCACTAGAAAAGTTACAATTATTTAGATTTAAAGATCCACTATGTATCTGTTATTTGTTAATTTAAATGAATACTTGCTGTACATATTGTAACTGCTGGTAGGATATTGGTGAACTGCCGTGTGATATGCTTGTTATGTTTTGGTTCAATTATTTTCACCCACTCACTCCCAGATCTTGATCTATAGCTCCAGCCCTTTGTAAAAAAAAAAAAAATAAATAAATAAAAAATCCTGGGGTCAGTGAAAGCAAGTCTATTTTGGTTGCATCTTTCCAGTTGCCAGATGTGTTTGTCAAATATTTGCAAAGATTGCCTAATTGTATGTGTTTTGGATTTTGCACTGAAATTGTGAATCTTATATATGAGGCTATGAATTGCAAATGTGAATCTTGGGCAGTCCTTACTTCGATTTGTGGGTTTCCAATTTTACTAGATAAGGACAAATGTGGTCAATAATATTTGCATTTACTTCTTATGTGACTGAAAACTAAAATGCATTACCCACAAATCTTATTACAAGCAATTGCAAACCTAATTGTAAACATATTCTGGTGACTTTTTATATAATCTTGAACACAAGACTGCAATTATATAAATCATTAGAGGTGGGAGAAATAAAAAAATAAAAAAAATAATAGTAATATCACAATTGTTTTGGAGATATGCAAATTTGAATGTCAAGAATATTGTCTATAAATCATTTAAAAAGGCTGCAAAAATTGACTTATTAAAGCTGATTAAAAATAAAATTAGGTTATAATGGAAATTTCTGCACTTTTGTGTTTAATTTTATGGTCCATTCACGTTTAGTGTGATACTGACTTGAACCTCAACCAAGACATTTACTGGTATAGCACTTTCCTTATGGACTGTCGAAATATCATCTGAATACTATTACCGTGAGACTATCCCAAGAAATATTATATATATATATTTATATTTATTTTGGGTTTTTTTTGTTTTTTTCAGTATCGCGTAGCCCTAAATTCATTCATTGATGACCTGTATGCTTTCTAAACATATTGCATTAAAACATCTTGTCCTGGGACAAAAGCAAAAGTTGTACAAGACTGTAATTGCTGCACAGTGCCTCACTATTCGTTAATGAGGTCCAATGGAATTCCAGCTTTATTCACTAAAAGTTTTTCATCAGATTTTAACTTGTTCTAGGGCCACACAAGAGTGCAATGCTTCAAATGGTTAATTGAAAGTTCACTCCTAAACCTTGTGGGGAGAAGGCTGAACTGCAGAGGATCTACTTCTTCTTGAGCTTGTTTTTGTAGAGTTTGTCGTTTTTTTGTCCAGCTCTAGTCTTCGTCCTTCTTCATGTGCTTGAGCTTGGGCAGTTCCAGTCTTCAGAGAATGTCAATGATGTGCATCGATTCTCTCTCTTCACGAGTGAGAACGAGGGCTCGGTCCCATTGTTCTCAACATTCTCTTTCCATCTCTGCTCTCAAAAGTCTATACTCCCACTTTTTATGCTCTTTTTCAGGTAAGGTGTCCAGGTCAGGGATGTCCTCCTCTCTGTCCACGAGCTCCTCTATTATTTTGCAGTTTAATATTTAGTATCATGTTTTGGCTCACTGCTGTGGAGAACATAGGCCCATTATTTTTTGGTCTAATATTTCCTGTAACTCCTATAACTATGTATTGAACCTGCTGTAACAAGAATGCTCTTCTGCCCTACTGTCAGGATAATGTCTGTCTGTCTTTCCTGTCTGTAACTGATCCTAGAAGTAGCTGCTGGTAGCTTCTGTTTCTTTTTCTTGTCTTGCGTGAAAGTGTGACCTGATCACGAGCAGCCATTCAGAGCGACAAGTTGGAATACAAGACTAGATCAGGGAAGACCACAGTGACGCAGCGCAGCCCGTTTCTATGGAGACACTTTGTTTACAGGACTACTCACTCTCTCTCCAAGGGCACGGACTGGAGTCACTGCATCAGATCATGCAACTTAGCATTTCAACTATTGTGATTTACTTACCATGCAAAAATAATAAAAACAGTTTCTGAAGCACAAGGGGCTATGGTGCATTTGTGACGAAGCAGCTGTCCCACATGTTGGCTAAAACAGCAGTGTGGCTAACATGATTACATTTCTCCTTTTTTGTGCTCCTGTTGAAGATTATGTTGTCCTGAAATGCAATACTTTAATTACATTTGCATAGTCTATGCATCAAACTGGGAATTGATCCAAGGTGGTTTAACCTTGGGAATTTAGTGAAGAATGGAAATCCTTGATTATATTATTTTGTCATTTGGGACGGGCTGTTGTTTATGGCTGTGTTTGTATAATAACATTTCTCATCATTATTATTCCTAAATATTTTCACAAGAGAGCAAACTGAAAGATAGTTTTAAGGGACTGTGAGCATTTACCACATAGGGTTGTTGCAGAATTTGTTACAATTGTTGAAAATGTAATATTATGTTTTTTACTACTTTCGTAGTAAAGATCTACTTTGACATGATGACGACAGACGGTAATATACGTCAAACTGTATTTGTTTTTTCAGCAAAACAAATACAGTTTGACGTTATAAATATGTGAGAATGTACCAGTATAAGATTTGTTACTTCAAATCTTATACTGGTACATTGTTACAGTCAATGTATAAATTGAAATGTATAAAGTGAAAAAATATGATGTTGTCAAGGTCCATGTTCATATTTACTTTTAAGGTTATACACTGTAATGAAATGCCCATTCATTCTACTCTCTTACTGAAGAAATGATAAACCGCCCACACAAAGCAAACTTCTCAAATACTGGCCCCATTTCAAGAAAAAGGCTTAGGCCAAACTCAGACTTTGTTAACCCTTAAAAGAGGTCAACTCAGAGTTTTCAGTTTCACGGAGAGAGTTAACTTAAAACCTGAGTCAGTCACCATGGTAACTCGCTCTGTGAACCTAACCTGGTCCAGAGCGGGTTTTATTCCTCTAACCCCGAGTTTAACCAGAGTTTGCTCCTGAAGGAGAGCTCTGATTGGATAATCACTGCTCCTGAAGGAGAGCTCTGATTGGTCAGTCACAGATGTACCAGGTGAACTTAAGGCTTAATAAGACTTTAATGATTTGACTTGTATTAATTTATACGTTACACTTATTTTACTCAAATGACTTATAAGCCTGATCTTTCATCCCCTTCTGCACTAAAGTGTGTACTCAAATGCTTATAAGCCTGATCTTTCATCCCCTTCTGCACTAAAGTGTGATGAGAAGGGCAAATCATTAGATTCATGGATCATACTTTATTCAATTTATGTAGGATATATTTTAAAAACTCAATGAGCTACACAGCTCTCAACATCTTAGATTAGCAAAAAATGGTAATTAGCTAATTTAATTTAAAATCTGAAATAAAATATAAAAGTTGACATTTTTTAACCAACTTTTTGATAAGAGTTTAATGTTTTGTTTGTTTTTTTATTGAAGTAGGCTGCAGTACAATTATGTTAGCCTTTTGAGTAATATTATTTGAATCTTCTTACTAAAATAGGAAACATTGATTAAACAATGTGCTTCTTCAGATTTCTTTTAGACCTGATCCACAGTCCCATGACTTCCTGTCCCTCTAAGATGGAAGCCTCTTGGTTTACAGTTTCTGGGATCCACTGATAAAGTCTGCTAACCTGCTCCAAACCTGCTTAGTCAAACAGAAAACTCTAAGTTGTCTGTCTCAGAGGAGATTAACCCAGAGTTAAATGAACTTCCTTTGTGAAACGGGGTCACTGTTTGCACTGTTTGTTTGCGTCAGATCAAGAAGTGGGTATGGCTTTCTGCATCAGGGCCACTAATACACGTAATTTACAGACTATATCATATTGGTTTTATTTAATATTTTTGTGCAATGTATTTATGACCATGGTAAACTGAAAACAATGGTCTCTTGGTTCTTAAACAAAACAAAAATCATTCAGAAAAAGTTGATTGCAAAGGGTTAAAGAGTGTTTACAACCAGGGCCACAGTGAGGAAGTCTATTGATTTGGACAGGGGCACAGATGGAGCCCGCTGTAAAGTCCAGTCAACATGGGACATCTAACAGTAACGATATTCACCAGAGGATATGAGGCACATTATATGGAAACAGTCATTTTTACTCACCCCAGTTGCCCCACCACCACTACTCTAAATATAAGTGTTAACATGAATTCACATAGTTTAGAATTGCTAATAAAGGTCCCCAGAATGTGTTCTAATTGAAGACATGTATTTCAGGAGGTAGGAGTAACCACGGAGCCCCAGGACAAGGTGTCTGCCCTGAAGGAGCAAGTGGACGGGGTTAAGAACATTATGACCCAGAATGTGGACCGTATCCTGGCCCGAGGAGAGCGGCTCGACGACCTCATGGGCAAGTCCGAGGACCTGCAGGCCGGGGTCAGTAACATTCACAGTCCTTGTGCTATTGAATCACTGCCTAGGTTTATGCCCTAGACCTATTACAAAATACAAACAGTTACATGGCTAAAAGTCTGTGCTGTGATGGTGACTTGTGTGAAGTCTGGCTGCAACAATATTTTAACTGTTGAAGAAGTTCTTTATATCATTTGAATGACAATCTATAAGCTAAAGTATTCCCTGTGTGTAACTGCCATTTTTAAAAGTAAGAGGAAGTTTAAATAAAATAATAGTATACATTTGTCCCTTCTTGTCTTTGCAAAACCCATTTGCTGTGTAAATACTTGACGTTATTAGGAAATGGCACAAGTGAAGAAAGAAACAATCAGGTTTTGAAACCATGTTTTGTAGTGTTGAATCCTGCACATTTGCTTTTGTCATGTGGCAAAATTTAATTTATATTGACTGAAGAAACAAAATGTGTAATTGGAAATATTTAAATATAAATTTTATCCCCAAATTCTGATTGTTTATCAAGATGAGAGCAAACATTTATTTCTACCATATTTTATCCAAGGAGCTTTTTTAAATTAATTTTTTTCTGCCATTATACACAACAGCAGCGCTGATACTTCCCACGTCAGCCGCGATCAGATAAACCGGTCTGACGAGTCATCTCTGCTCGTGTGCCTAGGCTCAGAACACACAGTTCTCATGAGAACGGTCAGGCTTTTAGTGGACAGACTTTAAGGCTTGTTCTATGGCCAAATATGACTGTGTGGCCTAAAAATACCATGTGAATCAGAGCTATTAGACTAATTTCACTCTTGAACTCGCAGTGAATAAAGCAGAGATTTATTAAAGTAAATTACTGCAGTCTGTGGTACCTCTTGTTCCACTTCACTGGAACTGTCTTTACCTCCAAAATGAGTCAAAGAAAAGATGTTCTCACTTGATTTGAGCACACTGTTTGGTATTGAAACTTGTGTGTATTTTTACAATATACAAATTTAGCAAAACATATAATACAGATTCTTTTAAGAATGATCGAAGATAAGGCTCCAGCAATTTAAAACTGTGGCTATAGGCTCCAGTCGCCATATTGCAACCTTTATTTGGTATTAGACTTGTCGAACGTCACGAAAATCAGATACTAATCGATACTAAAACTAATATCAAAGTTAGATACTCTTTTGAGCAAGTATTGATACAGCAAAAAAAAAAAATCACATTTACCAGACAAAATTGGATCTTTTCTTAACAGTTTTAGGATGATTTTGAGCTTTATCAGAACAAATATAAAGACCTCATGCTAAGATAAAGAAAGTACTGTTATTTTGTATATGAAATATGAAAAAAGGAGCATTTTTATCTGCATTGTATCATATTGTATCATAATTGGTATTGAGTATTGAGTGAATTCCTTAATATCAAAATACAATTACAGTTTGAAAATGTAGTATCGTTACAACACTATTTGCTAACCCTTGATTTGTCTTTTTTCAGGCACAGACCTTCAAGCAGACATCCACCAAAGTAGCCCGCTCATACTGGTGGAAGAACGTGAAGCTAGTGGTGGTCATCGTCGTGGTGGTCCTCGTAATCATCCTGATCATCATTCTTCTGGCCACTGGAGTCATCCCCACGAGTGCCCCTGTCCCGCCCATAGCCCCTACCACCAAGCCATAAACGTTGCAGTATCAATACAAATGCATAGACTTTAAGGCAAGACAAGTTTATTTGTATAGCACAGTTCGTACACAAAGTAATTTAATTATGCTTGTCTCCTGAGACCTTCACTGTTCCCGTTACGTATACAGTTAAGCCCAATATAATATGGTATCATAGGAAGGGATGCAATTCTATAAGTCAAATTTGTTAAACTCAGTGGTTTTCAAACTTCTCACACCAAGTATCACCCAAGAAAAAAAAAAACAGCCCTTCAGAGTACCACTCGATCTAAAACGGAATTAAACTAGGGCAAAATCAGGTCTAAAATGAGCTTCAGATGACATTCTACAAGCCAGTCGTATTTATTAAAGATGGGAGGGCAGCTAAAATTGATATTGTTAGAATACATCATTGTGGTAATGAGTTATAGGGTCTGGTTAATGATAGAAATATCCAAAAGCAAAATTCTCAAAGGTTCAACCTGATCATTTCAAATAAAACACAATGTTATCAGTTCATGGGTTTCAGGCATTACTTCCTGATTTTGAAGGATTTGGCATGAACCTCCATCGTTACAGCAATTCAAATCAAAAGATGATGTTTTGAATGTGGTCCCCACAAAGTCCTTCCCCCAGGAGTTTGATCCTAACATTTTAGAATCTGAACATCTCCATATATCTATATATCTACATCCAGAGGAGAACAAAATGTGGATTAAATAAACTCTAAATTAAGCAAGTAGTTGAAACATGGATGCAGATTCCTTTGCAGTTCACAGTTTGATAACCACTACACTAACTTGTTTATTAGTAAAACATTGCCATAAGTTCAACATTTAGCATATTGTATGACATTCTGCCACTCCACAACAACCCAGTAAATGTCACCATCACAAAGAAAGTACCGGTAGACCATATATTTATCTTTCAAAGCCACCAAAACGTATAATCAATCCCTTTTCCCAGACACCATGACTCTTGGTTGTAGTTTAAAGCTATATGAGTAAATTTGGGCTTCACTGGATTCGTACTGCAGTGCTTTGGTCAGAACCGACCTAAATCAGTGGTGTGGGTGTTGTTGACATTGTTGCCTCTTTATGCAGTTACATTGGCTTTGGAAATGCATCCAGCGCCAACTTATGAAGGGTTTCAGTCTAGTTTTGCACATTCGATAATAGTTGTAAAAAGGTGGTAAATAGTTGTATTCAGATTCAAAATAAGATAATTTTAAACATTAATTTTATTGCTGTTAGTATGGTATATACGTAATGATACCAAACCTAATTTCTTTAAGTTATGCTAACCTATATTATGGATAACAGTTGTTATCAGCTGTGGTCATTTGAAAGTGACAACAGCTGCTGTCAATCAAGAGCATTTTAATATTAAAAATGTTCTAGTCTTTTTTTCTGAACAGTTATAGGTTTTCATTGCCTGGCAGCATGATAAAACTGTCAACACTATTTTGCTTCTAAACTGTTAACAAAAGAGGAAGTTGCTAAGTCCCACCTTTGAATACAGTGGCCTGTACTGGACATTTGGTTGTCTTTTCGAATGCTTTCGTCTTGAAATGCACCTTTTTATATTTTGAGAGATGCAGTGTCTAAAACAAACCGTCGCATTGGACTTAGCCGGGGATATCTTTTAGCCTGTTACCGCAAAATGGAGTAAATCTAGTGGGCTTCCATTTTGTCTGTAATGTTTTTATTAAATTCAATTGAAGTGCAACACTGATGCTTTTGTAACACCCAACAGCCTTAAGATAAAGTTCAGTTTGATGATAATAGTTTCATTTAACTTAAAGGTGCTGTACCTGACTTTTACTGTTTTAAAAACATGAAAAACAGAACCAGTTCATTTTAAACGGTTTGCAGTGGTCCAAAGTTATTCCTCACTTAGCTTATGCATTCAGAACATCCTAATTATCACCACAATTGGTTTATAAGTGCTTTTCACAACTCTCAGAGACCAGAGTGGAGTTTTGCCGTGTAAACAGTAAAGCTAGTAACAACTAGTATGCTAAAGAGCACTAATAAATAATAAAAGCCTTTCAGTTTAGATGCAGGCAGACTTATTTTGACCTTAAGAGCTAATTATACAATATATCTGTACTGGGGCAAGACATATTTTGCTCAAATACATGGAAAAAATCAGGTACAACTAAATTGAAATGTAGCATTGATGCTTTTGTAATTGACTTAACAGCCTTAAGATAAATTGCAGTTTAGTTTCATTTGACTTTAGTAGACATGGTTGTGCAGTAATTCAATTGGAATATCTTTTAAAGATTGTTTTAGATTGAAGAAATGTTTGAATTAAATAGTAAACACAGTCAGTCTGTGGTAATGACTTGGTCCTGTACCCCCTATGGGAGAACTGCAATAGTGAAAGAAAGCTGTAGTTTGCCTCATTGTCTCTTTCTTATTTGTTTTAATCTATGGTATTGTATTGATGATTAAGACTAAGATTAATCTTATTTTTAAATAAATCCTCTAATTTATCTCAGTACCTTTTTTTTTTTTTTTTTTTTTCAGTTTCATGCAGCAAAATTTTCCATGTTTGGATGATTTGGATCCATGCATTTTACAAAAACGGTGGCAAAACAGTTTCTAGAATGATCTAGTTTTTCCTACCATTTAGAAAATACACTGTTACTGCCATCCTCTCTTTTAATTTTAGACTAATGCACATTTTGTCTAGATCCGGGTGAATGTCAATCAAGTTTGTGAATATTTATTTAATGCTTGCATGTTTTTCTAATCAAAGCAAATATAAGTTATAAAGACTCATTTGTAGATAGTTATGTTAAACCTTCTTTTATTTCTTGTTATAAAGATGAAAGAACAAATACTCCCTAGATTCCTGTAGGCTTGTATTTTTATACTCTTTGTCTTTTACATCATCTATTTTACTTCTGGGTTGAAAGCTACATATTTAGTCAAGTTAAATTGCATAACTGATTGTAATAAAAGGTAAATATTGAATAAAAGGCATTTACTTTATTCTGGTGTGGTGTGGTTGTTTTTTAATTATCCGCTAGATGGCGTAATGCACTTACAAGACATTCATATATCACTCCCAGTTTTAATAGTGATATGTAATTACATGGTAGGAAAAAAAGCAAATAAAATCCATTTGTGACCAATAACAACAGTCTTCTAAATATATTAAGCCACATTATTTTAGCAAAAATTATTCGTGCAACTTGTGTCCACTAGGGGCCCCCATACACCCATACAAAGCTGCTCACAGCTCTAATCGGACAGTGGTGGAAATCCCTGAGATAAAATGAACATTGTCCCATTTGTTGAAGTACAATGAACTGATCATGTGTGTTTGCCTATTTCTTTTCTTTGCTTTTCTTAGTTAAAACAGCATTGCTATAATCTGCATTTTTTTCTGATGGCAAAATATAGCATTGAGGAGTGCAATGATGCATTGATTCAGTTCTGCAAAAATGAGTGGAGCTTTTTATACTTTTACAATTGTGTAAACTGTTTCTCTGGCTGAGATCATTTAATAAATATGGTTAATTAAATAAAGGAAGAAAACAACATAGTTCAAATCATTTCTGCTTTTGCCTTTACAAATGTAACCTTTTTTTTTTATTTTTCCATTAGCCTAGTTGATTTACTTTGCACATTATTTGATTGACCACAACTGCTACTATGTTGTTTAGTTCTTAAAAGGCCCATATTACGCTATTTTCTGAAGTATGTTACAATATTATTTCCTCATGACAAACATACCTGGAGTTGTTTTGTTTCATTCACATATTTAACACACAAACCCTGCATGTTTAGACTGAATTTTTCTCTCAAATGGAAAATACTCTCTTCCACATTGTAATGTCATGTGGTAATACAGGAAGTGCTCCACTGTGTTTATAAACTCCATACACCTTCACTGGAATCATTTGGATAATTTCAGCCCTGGAATTGCCAATCTACTGAACTAAAGGTAAAAGGAGCTGTTAACTTGAAAACTACCACTTCATCACATCACAAGGTGGAACAGAGCATTTTGAGCTTTGGAAATGTAGATAGACTAAGAATAAAGGGTTACTCAAACATGGGTTAACAAAACACAACTTTGACTATGTTTTTGATGAAGTAACAACGTAACAACATCCTAACATGGCTTAAAGCTCACAAGAGTCAAATTTGTGTAATATAAGACCTTTATAAAGAAGCCATAGTTTCCCTTTTATCTCTTTCTCAATATTTGTTTTACTCTCACACTTCACGTTCACTTTGCCCATATTTTGAGAATTGGTTTTCAATCAACCTACCCTATGTGTGTGTGTGTGTGTGTGTGTGTGTGTGTGTGTGTGTGTGTGTGTGTGTGTGTGTGTGTGTGTGTATATACACACACACAGTATAACACACACACAGGAGTATTACACACACACACACACACATGTGTATATAACACACACACACACACACACAGAGAGAGAGAGAGAGAGAGAGCTGGGAGCTGGTTGGAGCTGGGATTAAACTACCAACCAAATATTAGTTGTGTGTGATATTGTGTATAGATTATGCTTCAACTAAATGTATCACAGCCACTACAGGTCATGAATACAGAGAAAAATTAAAGAATATTCATTTATAGCTTGGTGGATTTTACTTTTTCAAAAAAGTTTTTCTTCCAAGTGACTGAGAAATATTATCCCTGAATACATTTAAAACACACATTTGCACACCATTGCCGATGAACATAAAATAAAAAGATCCACAACAAACCACATGCTGCCACAAGCTGGGATCAAACTGTTGACCTTCGGGTAGGTGAGCCCTTTAACTGCGCCGCGGCCAGCCAATACCAAGACCAATACAGACTCCTATAAATACTAGGACTATGACTGCAATGACAACAAGTGCACGTTTCCTTATGCATAGACGGTCGTGTTTGTCCTTCTCCTGCTCCATCATGATTCTTGTTGTTTTTTCGAAAACTTTCCCCTAGCAAAAATAAACAAAAGGTTATTATTATATGATTTTGCCCTAGTACTGCTGTTAGTATGAAACCAAGAAGTGATTTGCAAAATATAACTCAGGCAGAGTTCACACTTATTGTAGTTGAATAGACCTATAGCAGGTCCTAACAGGTGTGTTAATGTCAGTGTAGTTAGCTCCTCCCTTCAGATAAATATAAGGCACTGTCCACCATCAATCTGACCAGAACCGAAGAAGCAGTGAAACGACTTTGCTCTAAAACGTTATGTCTATTTGATAGAATTTAATTTTTCTTTTACTATGGAAGTAGAACAGTAAAAGTACTACTAGTAGTAGCAGTAATAGTAGTAGCAACAGAAGATATAAATAGATTCCAACAGCATCTGATCTCAGCTACACTATCTTGTTATATAGTAGTAGTAATAGCAGTAGCAGTAGTAGTAGCTTTAGTATTAGTAGTAGTAGTAACAGTAGCAGTAGTAGCAGCAGTAGTAGGAGTTATAGTTTCAGTAACAGTAGTAGTGCATCTTACGCTCTGTTTTAGCTCCTCAGCCCTCTTCTCCATATCAGGCAGTTTCTCTCCTCTCTCCTTTGCCTTGTTGAGATTATTTAACATAATTTCTGTCACCTCCTCCACCTCCTCCTGTCTTTTCTGGAGACCAGTCTTTTCTCCCTGGATAAAAAAATAAATAAATACAATCATCAAATATTATCAATCAGATTGGAGCCTTAAATATGTCTAAAAATAAACATATTTAGGTTTGCATTTTCCTCAAACTTAAAAGTACATAATGTATCATTCTCTTCTGTTGTGAGATAAAAGTAATTTCAGGTACACAATGACAGACAAAATAATGCAATAGCAAAGCAAACTTGCCTTTTAGCATCCATATAAAATATATGTAGTCCTTACATGTACTAAGTTTAAAGAATTGCGAAGGAAGGGTGTTTCAGAATGCACTTTGATATTTTTATTGTTCAAGAGTAAAAAAAATAATATCAACCTGTTGAGGCTGTTCTCCTAATAAAACTCTCGGAGTTGTCCTGACTTACCATAATTGTAGCTTTGACTGTCCCACAATGTGATGCTCTCTTCAGTTTCAAAGTTTCAAAAAAGTAAAGTAATTCTTTTTTTTTTCACTGTGTCATCGGCATCCGAGTTAAGATAAAATACTGTGAGTTTTATTTTCATTTCTGTCCAAGTGCATTTAGTTATAAATGCATACACATGCCCTGGGGAATTCCACTGAAAGCCTCTCCCATTTCCAAATCCAACTATGATTAGCAGAACGTAATAGGAACCGCCCTCTTCTGGTTCCAAAAGTAAAATCACTAAGCAATTTCTCTATTGCAGTCATTCATCAAGAGTTGAACAATGGCTTGGACTCCCATTAACACTATAGTCAAAACACAAATAAATAAATAAAAATCTTTATTGAAACTAGTGCAACAATGGAATGTGAAATCAGTAATAGTGATATCTAAAATGTGAATTCAAGGGCCAATTTGCATTACTATTATTTAGTAATATTCATTTTGAACAATTTTTTTGAAGTTTGAAACAGTGTTTATGTATACAGCGATATTTATGCTTTATACAGATATTTTTTGGGTTATATAATAGATTGAACAAAACAATGAAACAGCTCTTTCAAAGCACTGATGATTTTTACTAATATGCCTTGCCTTGATTGCTACTTACAACGTAGGCTGCTTGTCTGCAAATCTTGTCTCCAGGGAAATGTTATTTTTTCACAGTATGGCGTTAAAGGAGCTGCACCTGATTGTCTTCAAAATGTGAAAAACTGTAAAAGAGTTCATATTGTATTTGCTTCCATCTGCAGTTTGTATGACAGAGTCTGACGCAGCAGGCCCATGGTTAACTGTGAAACTCATTTTATTTATTATTTTTATTATAATAACCAAATTAAGTTCTGATACTGTGCATTTTGAATGAGAACCTATTACAATTTCTAAAAAACATTTCTTGAAACAACATAAACAACATTCTCAGAGTTAGAACCAAATTCACAAAGCACCAGACTACTGAGCAAAACAAGCCTCACTGAACTTTTGTTGTCAAAGCAACAAGCACAGAGATCAAACATGATATAAGATATATAATCTTGTGTTTATTTTTTGACATTTATAAATCTAAATTTTGGAGTGGCCATACTGGCTTGTCAAAGCCTGATCTCGTCAGATCTCAGATGCTAGGCCAGATCTGGTTAGTATTTGGATGGGAGAACGCTGGGAATACCAGGTGCCACAGTGGGGCCCCAGAGGAAAAAACTGCCGTAGTGTCTATGGGCAAGACACTGCACCCACATTGCTTAGTATGAATGGTGTGTGCTTCTGTCAGTCTGTCCCAGGGCAGCTGTGGCTATAATAGTAGCTTACCACCACCAAGCATGGAGTGAATGAATAATGCACTGTAAAGCACTTTGGATATCTTGAAAGGCACTATATAAATCCAATTTAATTCATTCATTCTTTTTGAAGTTTTCCATGGCAACAAGCCATGAATTTAGACACATGCAATGTTTGAAACACATTGTAGTGAAAGGAGCAAAGCAAAAATGATTTGTGACATATGTCACATTTTTAGAGCAGCCTTTAAAATATCTTACCATGACCACTGGTGTTTAGTCCCGGATCATCAGTCATTTCTCTGCATCAAACATTTTTGAGGCTTAAATAGTAGACTTAAAATGGGTGCTATTAAATAGTTAATAGCACCCCATTTGACTTCTGGTTTGACAGGGGGCGTGTTTGTTTGGCATCATATGACGAAAGCGTGTACCAAATTTCATGGCTCCATGACAAACTCTGTCGGGATGTCTCCCAATGACATTATGGGCTTTGCCCATTGACTCAATGTTGACGATGACATGTTAGCAAGAACAAATATGCATATCCCATGCCTATGCCCATGCTACTGCACTCGTCATTCGCCATGATATCGGGGTCACCCATTGACTCCCATTGACTTCCATTCATTTTAGCAGTTATAAATATGACCCATATTTATATGGCCCATTGACTCAATGTTGACTATGACATGTTAGCATGTTAAAATGGGTGCTATTAAATAGTTAATAGCACCCATTTTATCAGCTCTTTGAGAATGCCCTTTGACTGACCTGGGGATTTTACATCACCACATCTTTGGTTTCACTTTCACCTTCCTCTGTGTAAATAAGGTGCTGTTTGAGAACTTCTCCAACATTGGTGTAAAATAAAGAAGCTAAAACACAGAAATACACAACCAGTCAAAAGTGTGGACACAACTTCTCATTCATTGCTTTTTTTTTTCTTTATGTTTCCTACTTTATTCATTGTAGATTGTAGATACATACTGAAGACATCACATATATGAAGTAAAGATGTAAGGAATTCTGTTGCAAAGACAAAATTATAACTAACTAAACTAATGAAATGCAAATACATTATTTGTGGTTCAGTAAGTTGTTCAAAGTGACAGGTATTATATAGTGACAGGTGTTATAGAGTGTTCATGAGTCCACCGGCAGAGGGGAAGAAACTGTACCCTAGAAGAGTGGCTCAAATAGTTTGTATCTGACCTGCTCCCAGCCGAGTCCACAATTCTCTGCAGTCTCTAGCTGTGTCTCATTTCTCCTTCCTCACCTCCTTCTCCTTGATTTCTCTCCTCGATTCTGCAGGAAATGGATGAGGAAATTCTGGCCACAGAGGAGACAGAGTGTTTCTCAATTCCCAGGATCCTCCTCCATAGACCACTCTGTAGCACTCCTCTGGAGTGGGCTCCTCCAAAGCAGAGCCACATGTTCAGCTCACACCACCTGGAGCTTTGGAGAGAGTGTCTGAGTTTCAGTGCTTCTACAAATGAGAGTATTCAGAAGTGTCTTTATATGTTGACAGTCATTCAAACAAGTGAATGAAGGCCAAGTGAATCATCTGATCAAGTTATTTAGGCTGATTATTCAGGGATGATTCACACCTAAAAGTCCGCACCAAGAATTTACAATTACTATTATTTTGGTTCACTTTTGTTTTTATTCTACCTCCCTCAAATTCAAAGTATCAAACTTTGCCCTTTACGGCTTAAAGAAAGTGCGTATAAGTTGCAGTGGATTATGGGCAATTTACAGCGCTCCGAGGTGGCCAAGGATGCACAGGTAAATCTTTGGTAAATGAGCCAAACGGAGGAGTCGAGCGTGGAGGACGTGAGGGCACTGGGGGAATTGGAACACTACTTGGCAGAGCTCTGATGATGTGGATTTCTCCGAAGTGATTCAGAAGCCGAGGATCCTGGCAACTGAAACACAGAATGAGGAGAGAGGAGCGGAGGACAGAAGAAGGAGGAGACCGAGGATCAACAGGGCAGCTTTTCCTCTTTCCAAAATGACCCTGGAGTGAGGACTATACTTGTAAATCAAATCAGATCAACGTTTTAGCTTTCAGATAAATGTGTTTGAACATAATATGTTTTCATTAGTTTTACTTTCAAATTCAGAATTATAAAACATGTCATGTCATGCCCTGTACTTGTGCTGTTGCAACAATACAAACTCCTTACAGTGAGACAAATAAAGTTAGATTATTTTATCTAATGTCTGCCTCCTGAACCCTTGCTCATGTTTCCTCCATGGTTTCCTTCCTTTGCCTCCTCTGAACTTTGAGACACCACTTAATATAGCACATTTGATTGACAGCTGAAAAAATGGAAGAGCAAGGAGAGGAATCGATGAGAAGGAAGCAAGAAAAGAGAAGTGAGATGCGGCCTCTGGTTTTTCTCAGTTGATGCAAGAAGTAGATCCTCTGCTGGGTCTTCTTGATGAGGGATCTGATGATGGGCTTCCACTTGAGGTCCTGGGTGATGGTGGTGCCGAGGAAGTGGAAGGAGTCAGTGGTGATGGGAGTGTCATCAGGCATGTCTTCTACTTTAGGCAAATGATAGAACCAGCTCTAATGATGGTGATGGGGGCAGACATTTTTGAAGTACTCATGACTCCAATCACAGGATTACTCAAACTTACATGACTCAATCAAAACACAACTCTGAGTGAGCTATTACAGCGTGCTCTCATAAAACCCCCAAAAGTTGTTGTTTTTTTTTGTTTTTTTTTTT
>KN475125.1:86705-117035 GCA_000787095.1 Periophthalmodon schlosseri
TGTTTTTTCCTTTAATAAAAAAAAAAAAAAAAAAAAAAGTAGTGTGTGGCTGACTAGAATAGACCATTTGAAAGGTTGAGTATACCCAAGTAGTATAATGTTGATAGCACATCGCTTGATTTGCACATTAATGGTATAAAAAAAATAAATCACAAGCTGATATTTACTATACAAACACACACAATGTGACAACAGCAACAACAACGGCGATAGCTCCAAACACACCAAGGATTATTTTCAAAGCAGTGTGTTTTTTCTGTCCTTTCAGCTTCCTGGTTGTCTTTTCAAACATTTTACTCTGTAGGGGGAAAAAGTAAGCGGTAAAATAATATGTCAGGTAATTAAAATACTCAAATTCCTTTATGTAGCAGGATCTTTAATGACCTTAAGATTTAACTTAAAGGTACAGCATGTAACTTTCTGTAGGTGGCATGTCACCAATATAATTCCATAGAAATGGAGAGTTAAAACCACCCCTCAGAACATTTTCCATGGAGATAAATAAGTTTAATTCAATACTGTGGGCAATTATAGCCAAAGAATCAACATTTCCATGGAAACAAGCAGGAGGAGGCCCTCCTCCAGGTCAAATAAGAGTCACATTTGTGAAGATGCAAGCCTGCTCAAAATTTAAAAACTAAACAAAAATGAAAATAAAACATGCTTTTTTTGTCTGTTTTTTGACAAAAAATTTACTCACACTCACTTTTCCTATCAGTTGCTCTACTTTTTTGTCCAAGGTTTCAGTGATTCCAGCTCTTTCTTTGATCTTTTTGAAGTTTTCCTTCATGATGGCTGTGACCTCCTCCACCTCTTTTCTCCAGAGGGCTCTTCAAAAGCATAAAAGCAAGTTGTGAATTTAGATGCATACACATTGCCAAATAGACCAATTGCCTAAAGATTTGTATTTTTATTATTTAAAGCAGCTGAAATAATTTCAGGCTTCAATTATGTTTTCATACTATTGTTAAACTAGATACCCATAGATCAGATTTTGTATGGACCTGGTTCAGATCTAGTTTACACCTGATGTAGACCTTGTTTCGATTTAGTTTAGTCCTTTGTCTTAATTCAGTCTAGTTTCTAGTTTCCAAAAAGGACTAAAGCACTAACAACAGTTTGAAACACATTGTAGTTAACGGTTCAAAGCAAAAAGGATTTGGGACATATTTCACATTTTTAGAGTAGTCTTTAAATATCTTACCATGATCGCTGGTGTTTTGTCTTGGGCAGCAGTTGTTTCTCTGCATCAAACATTTCTGAGGCTTAAATAGTTCACGACTTCTGTTTATTTTACCTCGCCATAAAAAGTACCCATTTTATCAGCTCTTTGAGAATGCCTGACTTACTGGTTTAGAGATTTTACATCGCCATAACTTTGGTTTCACTTTCACCGTCCTCTGTGTAAATAAGGTGCTATTTGAGAATGTCTTCAACATTGGTGTAAAAGAAATAAGTTAAGAACACAGAAATACGCAACCAGTCAAAAGTGTGGACACAACGTCTCATTCAATGTTTTGTTTTTTTTTTCTTTTAGGCCCGAGCCCCTACAGGGTCTATTTCTTTCCCAACGATGAGTGCATGGGCGAAGCCCATGCATGCTAACATGTCATAGTCAACATTGAGTCAATGGGCCATATAAATATGGGTCATATTTATAACTGCTAAAATGAATGGAAGTCAATGGGAGTCAATGGGTGACCCCGATATCATGGCGAATGACGAGTGCAGTAGCATGGGCATAGGCATGGGATATGCATATTTGTTCTTGCTAACATGTCATCGTCAACATTGAGTCAATGGGCAAAGCCCATAATGTCATTGGGAGACATCCCGACAGAGTTTGTCATGGAGCCATGAAATTTGGTACACGCTTTCGTCATATGATGCCAAACAAACACGCCCCCTGTCAAACCAGAAGTCAGCCATCTTGGATTGAAAATTCCAAAAATCCGAGTCAGCATTTTGGTCGTATTTTAACTATCTCCTCTGAGGGCTTTTCACCAGCAGGGCTGAAAATCACTGTACATCATCCAGAGAAGTGGGGCATGAAAAGTTATCCAATTAATTTTGATACCTATCATGGTTTACGCAAAACGTCGCAAAAATCCATTGGAATTTTTGTAATTTTCAAATGTCTAAATTTGCTCCTGTTTGCTCATACAAAGTCCAATTGGACTCAAATTTGAATCAGTTGTAAACCTACCCATTGCAAAAGAAACAAAATTGGTGTGAGAGCGCCCCCTACAGAATAACAAATATATTTGCATGGAGGGCCAAAAATTTTGTTTTCCCAAATGTTACAAAATTTTACACAAAATTCCATTTCGTCATCCCAATCAAAAATGTCAGAAGGACCCATGTTTATTGCACCGTGTTGCCATGGCGATCCTAATAGGAGCGATCCCAAAATTTCCCATTCATGAGAAAAATATTATCTTGGAAGAAAGTGATATTTGGCACAATGTTATCCTGATCAAAAAAGTCAATGGGACCCATGTCATATTTTTCACTGGGTTGCCACGGCGATGCACAGTGACTAAGAAACTAAATAACTAAACCAATGAAATGCCAATAGCGTGCAAAGCAGTAATCAGTGCAAATGGTTACGATTTAGAAGCAGACTATCTAATATATAAAACATGTTTGGAGTGATTTCACACTTTTTTGTTTACTGCAATTAGTTTTGATGTTTTCGACGAGAATCTACAATGTTAATCATGGAAATAAAAAAATAAAGAAAAAAACATTCAAGTTTTGACTTGTAGCGCATACGTATGACGTCACCCATGTATGTTTGTGGGTTACTCCACTGCTTGTATTTGCTTGTTTTGAACACAAGAGAGCGCCTTAGTGCTTCCCATCGCACCATCCACGTTCAATCCTTCAAACATGCATTCATTTTAGACTATCTTTTCTACATGGACCACTCCTGGACGAATTATTAGATTACAATTTATTGGACTACATCGGCAAGTTTAGACAAGTGCTCAATTCTGTTTTCAAATTGCTTTTTTTTCTTTTTTTTTTCAAATAAGATGATATGGATCGACCTTTTTGGCCTATATTATGTAACATTATATGACAAATTATATGACAAATATTGTTTTAAGTACCTTCAGGCGAAGACTGGAATTGGGTGTAACTGAGAGGCACAGATGTGGAGGGCTCTGCCAACATTCACATGTGCTTGCAGATAAAGATGGTTTCACAGTTTTATCTCTCTCTCTCTCTCTCTCTCTCTCTCTCTCTCTCTTTCTATCTATATATCTATATCTATATCTATATATATATAAAGAGAGAGAGAGAGAGAGAGAGAGAGAGAGAGAGAGATAAAACTGTGAAACCATCTTTATCTGCAAGCACATGTATATATCTATTCTATATCTATATATATATAAAGAGAGAGAGAGAGAGAGAGAGAGGCTACTTTAGCGTTGTATTATTTACAATACTTGGTTGTACAGAGACGAACCTTTCCTGAATAATTTTTGAATGATCTTGAGCTTTATCAGAACAAATATAAGACTACTTAGACTAGTATATGCCCATGGACCACTTGACTGCAGATATAAGACGGAAATATAAAAGAAAGGAAAATCACATTCTATCATCTAAAGAAAGGGTGTTTTTTACTATCACTGTGGTATTGGAATCAGTATTGAGTCTATTCCTTAGTATCAAAATCTAATTTGAAATTTTAGTATCGTGACAACACTATTACCAAACTATTTGTAAAATGAGAGAACTGGTGAATCAAATCAGAACAGGATTTTTAAAGTGGAACTAAACATTAAATCCACTTTTTCGATACTAAACTGTGAGTTAATTAATTAATTAATTAGAATATACAGCTGAATTTTGACTTAAATGCGTCTAATTTGTGAAGTAAAACCCAACGCTTCCACACGAGTTGAAATTCAGATCCGAGTTGCGTTCATTCCCGTTTTTCTGAGTCGAAGGCTGGATCTTCCGATTTTCTGAGATCACATGAATGTAGCAAGTGGCCACTACAATTTCAGGTACTTGGTGACATCACGCAAGACTGCCTTGATTACAGCTAGGCCTGATTATAAAGTGTGGATACCGGTTAGACCAATAACAGTGTTCCTTATACCCCCAGACTACGCCCCTCCTTTTCTGTAGTTCTCCAGACACTGGCCATTTTAGCAGTTCTATGGAGTTTTAAGAGTTCAAAGACATTGTGGTTTGTTTTAAGTCCAAGAGGCTTTTCAATATGCAATAATCAGCAAAATGCTTTAATAAATTCATGGTTTATAAAGTTTCAGACACAGACTTTAAATAAAAGTTTTCAAACTTTTAATATAATAATAATAATTTTTAGAAAGTCTATGAGAAAAATGAATGAGAAATTTACTTCTAGGAAACTAGGGGATGGCTGGTCACTGTTGAGCTCCATTTGAAGTGTGGTTGTGGGTGGAGTTTAGGTATTTAGTCCCACTATAAAACATACCTAGTAGAAAAATTAACCAAAATTCCAGTTTGATACATCTCTGTCTGCTGACTGAATAAGCTGGTCATGAGGATTGAGTGCACATACCGCACATTGACACACACACACGCACACACGGGCTCGCAGCGCTGGTGAATATGCTCTTTTGTGTTTAGCCAGCCTTTCCCAGAACAGGCCTTTTGTGGAGTAGATCTTTGACTCAGACTGTGCTGACGTGCCCTTTCTCAAAAATTATGTCACAAATGTGTGTCAAATATAAAGTAATAGGGCAGGAATTGTGCTTTAAAAATGTTTTATGCCCAGAAATCTGATTTGCATGTTGACAATGTGCTCAATAAGCAACCTTGTACCAATTTTTTTTTTTTTACGCAGTGACTTTGGGTGAATTGTATTTAGGGATGACTGATTCTTCCTCATATATAATAATGCAATAAATGGCATTATGGATTTTATGCTTTTCTTTACCAGTCATTTTCATCGTGCTTGTGTTTTTGATCATCTTAACTTTAAACATGTGTTTGTGTGTTGGAAAGACCATACATATCATATGGCCAAATGTAAGTCATTTTTTGTTAGTGTGCCCCATGTACATTAAGTTTCTTGATGGGACAAGGAACAAAGAAACACAGAAAATAAGTTTTTTGACCCTACTTAACTCAAACTTTGAATTCTGGCCATGAACAAATGGCCTGTTGATTTCAAGTTTAAACTTTTTTTTTTTTTTTGGAGAAGCAAGAAATAAATAACATCATGGTTGCTAGGTAACAGTCATTGAATTCCCTAGTGTGATGTTATGATTTCCAATCAGGAAGTAAAATTTGAAACCTTAAAAAATTTCCGGAATCTTAAAGAGTAGTAAAGATTTAGCAAAATGAGTAGTTCAACCTGTCATAGTCACTTTAAAGCCATACTATATAACCTTTTAGCCAAAAATAGACAAAAAAGAAAAGATGTTTTTTTTTTTGTTTTTTTTTTATTGTACTGAAAAACGTAGAAAACACGTGTCCTTACTGTGAATGGGCTTGCATCACAACAAACCTAAGCCTTATTTGGCCTGAAGGAGGGCCTTCGCTTGCTTGTTTCCATGGCGATGCTGTTCCTTTGGTTATAATATTCCACTGTATGGCATAAAACTTATCTATTCCCATCGAGAATGTTTCAAGTATGGTTTTAAATTTCAATTACCATATAATCGTGCAGGTGACATGCAACCTCCAGAAGTTTAAGCTATTTTACAATGTTCCCCTCATCAAATCATACAATTGTGTTCTGTTCCATTCATGCACGTTTAATGAGAGCTGAAAACAGTTGCACACATCAGGTACAGTACTTACCTCACTTCCGAAGTTGCTATTGTGTAGTGTTGGGCTCAGAACCTGTTAACAAAATATCAAATACCAGTGATAAGAGACGTTCTGAAAAAGCAAGAGACGGGATGTGTTAAAAACACTATCTTTCTTGACAGTGAATATACGTCTCGTGGTGCAGCAGCTGAGTAACTTGGGTTCCTCTGTGCTGTTGTATAACCAAAATCTCCAGTTTTGAGTGTGTGGATTCTCTATAGCAGCAGAAATCACAGCTGTGGTTGTGGTATGTGCTGATCTTTGCCTCTGAGCTGTGTACGGGACAAGGGGCGAGGGGCAAGGGGCCAGGGAGTACGGGTCTGTCCCAGCTGAATCTACCGGACAGATGTGGAGTACACCAAGTGAGTAGGCCTGTCGTGATAACAAATTTTGAAGTATGATATAGTGCTGATGAAAGTATAGACAATAAATGATAATACTGAATGTCATTATGCCACTGACACAATAACTCTACAGCAGGATTTACCCAAAAAATAACTGTTCTATATGTTTTGTTAATGAGTGTTTTGAAACACAAAATGAGTCACAGAAGTTATTTATTCAATCCTCTACAGCTTAAATCTGATCATATATAGAAAAATAACAAAAGTACAAAGAAAAAGTACCCACGATAAATATTGACACCTAAAAAATTACAATCCAATCCAAGTGGAGGATAAGTCAATATAGTGATTATGGTGACAGGTCTACCCTAACCCTAACTCAACATAGAAATAATTACCAACTATTTACACATATTACTTGTTTAGCGAGTTTCTGCAGAATCAATGAGCAAAGCACTAAACTGAGATAAATTAGATTTTATTTGTAAATAATAGGTGACCAGTGAACCCCTTCGTTTCACATGCATCACGGAAAAAAAACCTAATTTGACTGTATGACCACTTTTGGTTGGGCTTGAGACGCAGCAGAGGACATGGGGACCAGACTGATATCAATCTGTATAAAAAATACAGAGAAATATCATTCTGGATTTGCCAGTCAAGTCAGTAAATGTATTAAGATTTGGAAAGGGACAAAAGTGACTAGAGCGCTTATCCACTAACCCCAAGGTTGACGGTTCCAAACCTGCTCTGACCAGTGCATATTGTTTTTGTGCCCTTGGGCACCACCCCTTGCTTATGGTGTGTGATTAAGTAACTGGTGGTGGTTGGATGGGTGATGGCGCAGATTGGCACTGGTCTTTACAGTTATTCATCTAATAAACTATTCCCACATAATCACCCAAACAGAGTAATTTGATTTGAGTGATACCCGACCTTTGCATTTTGGATATCTTATAATCTCTCTCACCTCCTCGGGACAGGATGCATTCTGTCTTAGATAAATTGGCAACACTTGGAAAGAATTTTAATAGCTGCTGTAAGGGCCTGGGTGACAGGGAGGACAGACAGGGACAGTTATGGGGCATATTAAAGTGGGTGTGACAAGTGTATATAGGCCTTTGGGACATGCTCCACCAATGTATAGTCCTGCCAAATCTTTCAGGGTTAAAACTGGAGAATTCAAGCTTATAGGAGACATAGACTGTATAAAGAAGTATACAGAAGTATTATATATACCATCTATCGTAGGAAATTAGTTGCTGATTGATAGTTCTATAAGGAATAGCCCCATACTAAAACAATCTATTTATCTTGAGAGCTAAAACAGGTTTAAACCAGAACCATAAATAAATCAGGATTAAAAAAGAATCTAAACTTAGACTGAACCTTAAATTAGGTCTAAAACATTTAATAAACATTTTACCATCAATTTCTTAATCCATTATGAATGCATTTGTTTACCTTATAATATATGAATTTTTAATTAAATTAAGGCTCCTCTTAACATTTTGGACAAACCACTGCAATATGATGTAAGATGGGGCTTATCCTCCCTAAACTGGTTTACTGACTCTCTGTAGTTACTTAAAAGTTGAATGAAGCCAAAACAATTACTGGGGATGAGGTAGCTAAGAGAGTATGTATATACAGTAGGTCTATGCTATAGAATTAAGTTAATAATAGCAACAATGAAAATTACTTGTCTTGGCTTATTTCAGTATATAAATATATATAATGCTGGACCAAGACCCAAACAAAAGCAAGTAGGCCCCAAAACTGGGGACAATGGTTTATACTGTTGTGTGTGTTGTTGGAGATATGTTACAACTTCCTCCTTCTTTAAAATACAAGACTGTTCTCATTAAATTATAATCACAGTATAGGTTTAAAGTGCCAGACAAAGGGGCCAGTAAGAACATAATTCAATAACGTCATACAAAGTCAAAAGACACAAGTGCATCATTGTTTAACGCCATTAAAGCCCTGAACTGCTTACATACAAACTTAAAAATGGTAATTAAGTCAAAGGAATTGAAAAGTTGTCTTAGCTGTGCAGCTTAACATGTCCTTATACACCACAAACCCACTGTAAGTCCCTATGAGGATATTATATTAACTTTACACATGCATGTTTTATGGGTGGAGTAGCATACAGGGCAGGCACCTTCTCAGGCCAATCAAAAAGTGGACAACACCCAAGAAAAAAGACCCAGCCTAATCCACTAACTGGCCCACATGAGGAAATAATGAAAAAAATAAACAATACTTTGAACAGTATTTTATATGTGTAACTCCACTCAAATAAGGACATGTTTCTCTACTTAATGCATATAATGTGAGTAAACATTTGGTACACAAAGAGAAGACCCATATGTATCTATAAGCATGTTGACAATATTAAATTATTCTGTTTTTCCTCTTTTTTCTGGTCTGGTCTTTGAAAATTCCAGACTTGGTTTTTGTCCTTCCAATTATATTAACTTCAAATCATAAATTAGATGGTATCAGTCCAGACAGTTACTCCTTTAATTACTCTTACTTGAGTAGTAGTAGCAGTAGTAGTAGTAGTAGTAGTAGTAGTAGTAGTATCTTAATTGGGTAATTCTTTGTCCTTCTACTTGAATAATATTTTTTTAAGACTTACTTTTTGAGAAGTATTTTTGGCTACTCTACCCACCTCTGGTAAAGTGTAATGTCCAGTGCATAAGAGACAAGTAGTGTCTGGTCCAACTGCACACAGAAGATAAGAGTCATTTGTGGGACATTCATGAACTACTGGTATTTTCATTAACTAAAAAAGAGGAAATGAGGCTGTACCAAATGTAATGCATTGTCAAGCCATAAACATAGTTTAATTACAGGCATATATGTTATTGTTTTGACAAAAAATGTGGATAAATGACCATAAGCAGGGTTACTTCAAAATAATATTACTCAAGTAGGAGTACAAAGTATGTGGTTGTGGAGAAGTTCTCAAGACTAAAAAAGTATTTGAAAAAAAACCCTACTACTTAAGTAAAAGTAGGCCTGCCTAAAAGAGTAAAAGTAAGGGTAGCATTACTTCAAAATAATATTACTCAAGTAGAACTACAAAGTATGTGGTTGAGAAAAGTTCTCAAGACTAAGAAAGTATTTGAAAAAACTACTACTCAAGTAAGAGTAACTAAAAGAGTAGACTAACTGTCCGTCTGATTTAGGCTATCATTTGAAGTTACTGTAATTGGAAGAAAAAACATTATGTAAGGGACAAAGTCTGGTATTTTCTGTCTGGACAGTCAGGATAGACCAGAAAAAAGACAAGAAGTATATTGTATGAGCAAGATCAAAGCAAATGTTAAAATGGTTTAATATTGTCAACATAAAGTGTTTGTCACTTGTCGAAAGAGTAATGACCTTTTGGTGGGAACTGTGACTGGTTGGTTACCTGTAAGTTCACAAATAAAGCAATCCAAGGGAAATCCATCATGTTTCATTTCCTTGAACCTGTGTATTTATCCTCGTGGGCAGTGGCCAGAGGTGGGAGGGGCATTTAACCGAGTTTTCGCACTCCCTGTGAACGCACCACCGTACGGGCAAAGTCATCGCTGCGCAAGTGAAAGTGACAGAAGCGTGGAGAAAGACGCACAAGGCGAACCAAAAACGGAACCGAAAACTACTAAAAGTACACGTGCACGGTATTGTACGGGGGCTCCACTAAAACACTGGAAAGAGGAAGAGGGTATACGTCTGTTTTTCACGTCTGTTTTTAACGTTGATTCACGCCTCAACAAGTTGTGTTGAAGTCCATGCAGTGGATCCGGTGACACTTGAATCACATTTCAGCACGGAACAGCAGTAATGGTAAGTGTACGCAACCTAAATAAATAATAACTACAGTCATAGTTATTACGGTGTTGTTAAGCAGATGCTATGCACAAAAATATAGAAACACGCATATTTTTTTTTTAATATGATGTCACATATGAAGAGTAAGCTTCATAAGGGGCCAAAGTCCGTACAGACTGGTTCCGGTTATCACAGTAGACTATAACAACTTATTGACAACTGATTGATGAATATGAATGAATGTACAGCGTGTGGAGCATTTGAGTGTTAATCAAATATTAGGCTACATTAGGTGGAAGAATGTAAAATTAGATGGTGATTACTAAAGAAGATCCTAAATTCGCATCAACTGGATTATTAGTCAACAGGGTTTGTCAACAACTAGTTATGTGCTAACTATATGTCTTTTAGTCTGACATGTTAGGCTGGATGCCCTTCTAGGGAATAACTGAAAAAACAATCTTTTGCTGAAGTTTACTCTATTTCAGAATACACTGAAATACATTTAATATTTTTTACTGTACAAAGTGAAAGAAAGGCACTAATTTTATTCCAAAAGTATGATCAAAAAACCCATTGGACCTTAAGATCCATCACAGCCCAGTAGCTTATAAAAACTCCTTTTTTCATGCACTGTGCCAAAATAGAATCAACTACCAACTGAAGAAGTTTCAAGCCCAACACCTTCAGCTTTAAAAGTCAGCTAGCAAAACTAAGGAATAGACTTGATACCAGTGATAATAAAACAACATTCTTTCGATACTAGTTTAAGTCATTAGTATCTGATTTTCAATACTTTTGACAACCTTACTGTAACATCACGCACACTATTTCTCCTTTCATTGGCGTGACATCCATTTGGCATTTGCCCATTAAGGAACGAGAACAAGAACTAGAACCAATCTGGCCCCACCCTTAGAGGCAATTTCTAGACAGTTCATGAAATTGAATAGATTTTTTTTCTCCAACAACCAATAATGTTGCCATACAGTTATAATAGGAAGAAATTTCAGTCTTTCATGCACCACCAGTTCAGCCCATAGCATCAGGCAATTGGCAAATAAAATAAATGATGACATAAATGAATTCTCTGCATATGGGGCTGAGAATTCACACCAACATTCCAAGACGTCTTCTTGTATAATCTATATTTGTAATCCATCTCATTATCAAAGGCAATTGCATTTTTCACCACAATCCCGGTTTCCAGGTAAGTTCCAAAATATCTTCAAAAATCATGCACTTTAGGGAGAGAGGGAGGAGAGGAAGGAAAGAGAGGATTTGGCCTGGGCAGCTCTTCCTGTGTCAGACGTCTCCGGTAGAATTTTAAACACACCATTGTTCATGTGTTCACCACGTGTCATCTGGCCAACTGGCACACGGCCCTCGGGCTTCTTTATGGACTGGGCTTCTTTTGAGGAACTGAGTGCTAAAGGGGTGCTGAGTGCTGCTAAACAAGCGCATGGGACCGTTATGTGAAGGTTGGCAGTTCGATGCCCATTCACTCCAGAGCCTTTGGGCATAACACTTTACTCTCAAAAGATGTGGGACCCTGAGCGCTAGGGTTGTCAAAAGTATCGAAAGTCAAATACTAATCAATACTAAAACTAGTATTAAAACTAGATACTCATTTGAGCACATATCAATACTAAAAAGTCATATTCACAGGGCAGAAATGACCCTTTCCTGAATACCTTTATTATCTTGAGCTTTATCAAAACAAGTATAAGACCACATACCCATGGACCACTATATCTGGACAAGGGATTACTCAAATATAAGATACTGCCAAGATTAACCTGTAGAGGAACTATAGACTAAATAAAATGTTTTATGACACTTGTTTTAAAAAACCCTCTGTAGAAATTACTTTGATCCAAGTTGTGAGAGACAGGCACCCATATCATTTTGAACACAAGTTAATTAACTGTATTTTCAATTACAGCTTTTTTACTGAATATTGTAGTAATTGAAATATAAATAATTGCACAGCCCTACTTTTTTCCATCTATCCTATCTACCTTGTACCTACCTACACCTAACGATCTACCTGTCTTCTTCCTCTTTGGCTTCTTGCCATTCTTCAATGACTTACTGTACATTGAGAAATTTGAATACAATTTCCCCAAATGTGAACTTATTATATGTAGTCTGTTTTAGTCACATTTTTAGCTCTACGTGTGACAAACCTGTCCATACATGTTATTGTCTGGCATGTGTGTCATATAAAAAAAATACCACAAGTGCAGAGCTCTGAGAAGGAGAGAGAAGCAACACGAAGACAACTGAATTTTAGTGGATTTTGTCCTGCTTATTCTTTTTGGTCTTTCTTTGCATAATTCTAGGTTTAGTTCTTCATAGAACTTGTTTGGCATGGTGCTAGTTTTTTGATTTACTTTATTTCATATTTCTACTGTTATTGTTGCACTGCTTTTTGGGAATGTAACTCACCAGTACTTAACTTCATTTTTTATCCAATCCAAACGTAAAAACATGGAAACAAAATCTCACAAGATCATTTTCAGCATGTGTGCTCAATCTCGTGGTAATTTTGTCCTGCAAGATCTTGTGGCATGAGATCTTGTCCCATCCCCATGGGTCTGTCATGTAGTGTACACCTTATCTACAGCAGAGACCTGGTTCAGTGCTGGTGGTTAAGACCTTGCCTGGACCTTGAGTGGACTCAAAAACAGCACTATTGTTAGAAGTTTTGAGGAAGTGACACAAATATGAAGAGCATCGAGGTGTTTCCTGTCCTTGTCAAAATCTTCCTGAGGCTCAGGAGTCAAAGGCCAGAGGTCAAGGAGAGGCAAACAAACATTCTTTTTATCAGAGCAGGTTATGGAGGCCTCTACACTGTTTCTCATTCAATCACTTTGGTTCTATCCATTGAATAAATTGTACAAGTAGAAAATCTTTATTCAAATTACATAACTACCTTAGCTCAGCATCTGGCGATGGGTCACTGTCTATATCTGACATGAAGGATGGTCAAACTGTTTTTAATGTTATAGCAGTATGTCTTGATGGTATTGCACATGATGATCGTTCACAATTCACAACAAATTCACAACTCCAAAAATTCTGTGTTGTTTATTAGCAACATTTTGAGCATTTGTGCAAATAT
Source organism: Periophthalmodon schlosseri (assembly GCA_000787095.1). Taxonomy (NCBI): domain Eukaryota; kingdom Metazoa; phylum Chordata; class Actinopteri; order Gobiiformes; family Gobiidae; genus Periophthalmodon; species Periophthalmodon schlosseri. The sequence continues at coordinate 99,822 of KN475125.1, forward strand.
GGAATTAGACTTGGAACAAATAATTTCCCTTGTGGATCAATAAAGTTTGTCTAAGTCTGAAGTAATATTTTGATTTGATTATGGATTTCAGCCAAAACTGTTAAGCTGTGAATCAGGACTGAGGAAAGTAGCTTATTTTATTTATTTATTTTTATTTTTTTGCTGATATTCTACTTTTTGTTAAAATTGCGCTGATTTCCATTGAAAACAAACATCTCCATGTGGACCCAGTGTCTCTGCATGGGTCTCCTCCTGCAGAGCCGAGCCGTTGGTCATGTGGTTGGGAGCAACTGGTTTGTTGTTATAGCAAACACAGACGACTGGGGCAGAAAAACCTGTTCAACCTCATTTTGCAGGTTATATCACCATCTCATGTTTCAGTTTTCATTTTAGGTTTTACTTCACTCTTACTTTAATGCAGAAGATACACCATTCAATAGCTTCTCAAACTATACATTGGATTCTTAATAAAAACCCATGCAACCTTATTATGTTTGACAATGCATTCACACTTGTCCTTGTTTGGTCCTGGTCTAGTCCTGAATCTTCATGTAGACTTGGTTCGGTCCTGTTCTAGCACTGGTTTTGTCATGGTCCAGCTCAGGTTTAGTTTTTAGGGTTTATTCTAATTTTTGCCAAAATTTTGATGTGGTGTGTGTTGCCACGATACTAAGGAACAGACTCGATACTCAATACCGATTTCGATGCCACGATGATAATAAAAAACTCAGTATGGAGTGCAAGCAACCTTCTTCTCCGTACTGAATTATGGAGATGTGGTGTAAATGCAGAGTTCAGCCTCTGCTTTGAAACCACTGGATCCACTCTTTCACTCTGCCCTTCGTTTTATTACAGGTGATGGGTTTGAAATCCATCACTGGATTCTCTATGAAAAAGTGGATTGGCCATCACTGTCTGTTAGAAGACAACAGCACTGTATCACATGACTGCATAAAGCTAAGGACTAGCCGGACCAAAACTGAGACGGGAAACAGGGCTTTTAGCTGTTTTGCTTCACAAAAATGGAATACACTCCAAGGAAAAGAAAAATTGGATGCATTGGTGACACAACTGCAATTTAATAATCTGGGAATGAGCTTTTATACACACACCTGTACCTGTTTTTAATGTTTAATGTTAACTTCTTTGTTTTGTTTGTTTTTTTCTGCTTGAATTGTATTTTAAACAGGGCACCCATGAAGAAGAGAGTCTAAGTGCTCTCATTGGGTTCCCCTGTATAAATAAAGATAAATAAAATAATAATAAAATTTAATATGTCCCCTTATATATCTGTGTAATCCCTCAGTTGTCCAGGGCATATACTAGTCTATCTGGTCTTATACTTGTTCTGATACAACTCAAGATCATTCTAAAGCTATTCAGGAAAGGTTCATTTCTGTCCTGTGAATGTGGCTTTTTTGTGCCGATACCTGTTCAAATGACGATACTACTTTTAGTAACGATTAATCTCTGAGTTTTGATACTTTTGACTAGGGCTGCGCGATATGGGAATTTTAAATTTTTTTTCCCTATATTGATCGAAGCCTAAATGCATGCGTGCATTACCTATCGACATAAACACATGCATGCGAAACGCACGTGAGGAGACATAAAGAGACGTGCTGTGGGCCTGTGAGCTGTGAGCTTTCACCTAAACATGAGAGCGGTGACACCTCCCACCTCTTACTGCCACACGATTGGCTGTAGACCTGTCGAAATGCGTATGCCTCATCATCGAGATTGACCAAAGTTTGTATCGCAATCTATCGATCTTTCGATTTTTGGCACAGCCCTACTTTTGACAACCCTAGTGTGCGTACCTTGGTCGTGTTTTAATCATCTTAATCGTTATCTGTTTTTACAGACTCTAAAACCCATACGAAAAGACCTATTTATACAAAGACAGTAACATTATTATATCAAAGTTTCAAGATAGAATAAACAATTTTGATCAATAATACATTTTATTCGTAAATATTCCCTAACTAGAAGCGATCAGTCACCATATTTCACCCTCTTTTGATAATGTATTTAAAATGTCTCAGTGTTCATTAAGTAATTGTTTGACTTGTCGACTAATAGAAAAATGAATCGCTCATGTGTAACTGTATTATTCATCTGTCACTTGTCAAAATTGTATGTCTGATTAATTACATCTGGGAATATAAAACTAAAATATTTTGAAGATTAGATTATCTTGAAAATGATGGACCAGTCAACAACTTACCTCCTGCTCATTATACAGTAGTCTACAAGGAAGTCATGCTCGTGTGAGATTTTGTACATCTAATGATTAATGAAGTTTCGGAAAAAGGTGTGCACTGCAGCAGGAAGTCAACAAATCTGTGATATCGCAACATTTTGACATAGTGCAAGAAAAACAAACCACCTGTTCAACAGGAAAATGTGACATGTTGAGTTTTGTGCATTTAGTTAAAAGTGGCCAAATATACATCAACTGAATATAATGGCCAAATCTACCCAGTCAGTGGGTGTCAAGAGGGATTTTTGCCTATGTTTATTTATCCATGTAAGGAGTGCAGCTGAGCGGGACTTTCTATATCACATTTACATAATGTTTTTTGGGGTTTTTTTTTCTAAACCACATCCTTGCACCTGGTAGTTTATAGATGCAAAATATACAGCCTGCCCTAGTTGTTTTCAAATGTCTTTCGGCTCATAATGAGTTCCATACAATGGGCAATTTGTTGGTTACCCAAAATGATTATGCCTATTCCACTTGTTGTACTTAATATTTTATAGTATTGAAATGTTTTACAGCTAGAGATGGGTATTTAGAGATGGGCAAAATAATAATATAAGTATCTATTTATATTCTATAACAAAAATATATTTTTTAAAAGGGCTAATTCATCAAAAGTACAAATTTTATAGTTTATTCAATATTGCAAGTGACATTTACAGGCACTTTTCTAAAATTTTGATTATTTAGATTATTTTCCCTAAATTTTATCATTTAAATGTACTAAAAACTCAACAAAAAAACTAAAAAAAGGCCTGTCCTGAGGATTTAAGGCTGATATGATAAAAAGTGCAATTATCAGCCTAGCTCTAATTTACGCTGCCATCTGATCAAATCTGGTACATACAGTCCCATGCTTAAAGGACCCAAAATGACATAAGCTCTTAATTATAGCACTCTTTTGTAGGTGACTTCCACAAAGTCTCTTATTTACCCAAAACATATTTAGATCTCTGTCTTTTCCCATACCCATACTTAATTCCTTATCCCCCTTCCTGTTTTGTTTTTTTTTCCCAGGAGAATGGGAGGAGCCGCCTACAGAAGACCCAGGAGGAGGTGGAGGAGGTCAAAATCATCATGGTGGACAATTTAAACAAGGCAGACGAGAGAGCGGGCAAACTCACTGACCTGGAGGAGCGAGCTGACAACCTGCTGCTAAAGGTGAGATTGTCTTTACATCAAGTAAGTGTGGAGCAAAAATGTTCAAAATCTCAGAGTAGGCTGAATAAAACTATGGTGGCCCCACATAGTTTAAAACTGACTCCGATTTACTCCCTAAAAACTATGTGAACTAAACACTGGCATCAGAGAAGCACACTTTGTTGCTCATTGTATTGTCCTAAATACAAAAAACGATAAAGATAAGAGTAAATATAGGTATTATGTGACTTTTATACTCCACAATGTTATTATAAACCAATACAGGGCCCAATACAGATACTGATATAAAGGCAATTGGAGGTACCAATAGCTGTTAATGGTTGTCATGGTTGTAGTTGGCTGCTCTTGTACCTGACTAGCTGGCACACTGAGCAGTTTTTAAACTTATACAATTTTTATCTTGAATTTTTTGCTTAAAAATTTGGGATTTTGACCAACTAAGAAGAGCTTCTTCAGTTCTGGTGAAAGCGGCTTGGATGAGCAGCGAAACGTCTTCACTCCTACAACGTTTTGTCCAGTTGATAGATTTAACTTCGGCTTTTACTATTATTATTATTCTATTTTACTGCTCAATGTGCTTAAATTGCCCCTCGGGGATAAGTTAAGTAATATTGATTGATTGATTGATTGAATATACTTAGTGATGTAATTATAAATAGTTAAAAAAGCAGCTGCTTATAAAAAGGGTCAGGCTCTATGGTTTTTAAGGTCTGCCTCTTGACAGTCAATTTTTTAAAAGTCGTCTATTAAAGTGGCTAATTAACCTTTTGAGGAAATATGTGAATCTCACATAGCCTATTGATCAACTGAATACATCTGGCCATCACAGATCACTTCAGTTCACCACAGCACTGTTATTAAAGCTCCTCCACACTAAGGATGGGACAATAAACAATAATATTGTTTATCGTGATAAAAAGGGTAGACAGTAATCATTCAAGGGATACTTTATATATTCGTAATAATCGCTAACAAAGATAATGGCCATAATGCCAGAATGTGCAGAAAAAACCTACTTCTCCATGATCTCTTCCAGATCATTCTAGATCATTGTTGTTTTCGCTTATAAAAAAGTACAATACAATAACAGTATGGAACTTATTCATAATTATAATTATTCATATGCAGAACATTTTTAAACTGTCACCAACTAAAATAAAATTTTAGTATAGTAATAGTAATTAGTATAGTATAGTATATATAGTATTAATATAGTTATTTTAGCATATTTTTAGTACAGGTGTTTTTATTACATAAAAAAAACCTTTTTTACCTTGAGTGGGCTTGCCTCTCCACAAACCTTTACTCATAACTTAAATTTCCTTCCCATCATCAATGTAATAATTTTATAATAATTCTAACCTAGAAGCCTCTGCTGGTTCAAAATAAGAATGGACCTCTTGCTGTTCTCCATACTAATATTCTGGTAAAGAACCAAAATATCAAACGGCCATAAAAAGCCTTCACTATTAGGTCGGCCTATTAATGATTGCAAAATGCTACATGAGCTTTTATTTCTTAGAACAAGGAGCACAGAAGGCAAGTGAACTATATTATATTTTTGGGTAGTGTACTTTAGAAAACTATTTTTAGTCCCTTCTCTTGGGTCAAACGGATGAGCTTAACTTATGCAACATGCCACAAAGCAGCGTCTGGGGATTCTGAGTCGGAAATGTCATTTTGTTGCCTATAAATACTCTAAGGTGGAGCGGTGAGGAAAAACAAATGTAACAGTTTTACATCCTGATGGGGGATATTTTGGGAAAGGTATTTCTTATTGTTTCCTTAGATGAAGAAAGGGGAGCTGGGTACAACAGAGAGAGTCCAGGATGTGCCACTGGGCCAAAATCCATCCGGGTCAAATGCTGGGTCACCTCCTTCCCACGTATGGGACTCCTTACATCACACGGCAGCTCAAGAGACAAAAATAGGAAAAGTGAATGTTTTTGTAGAGGCTAGAAAAAGACTGGTAACTAAAATTAGCAGTGCATAAACAAGAAAAACGAATTGGGGAACTATGGCTGACGTCCAGACCAAAGTGTGTTAATTGTGGGGCATTGTTGTAAAAGGGAAAAAACAATATTACAATAGTTTCCGGCAGCCTTATTATATGAAATCAACTTCACTAAATGCTCCTGAATGTCCAGCACTCAAGTAAGAAAATATACATGGGGAAAAAAATATGTTACCGAATGTAAACTGCAAATATAGCAGTAGCATGAATTTTTGTCATTTTGTTATGTTCACTCAACAGGTGAATTTTGGATTTTGCTGGAAAAATATTAAACGCTATGACTTGCTTGGTTGACTTAAAAGATTGAGAGGAGTTGTTAGTCACTACTGTTATAGTTATGTTTGTGAGTCTTTTGTTGAAATAAAAATATGGTATAATGTGATCCAGGCTCATAGTTTAAATATACTACTACTACTACTACTACTAGGATGCTACCAGATTGTAGCCAATTTCTACCCTGTGTCCCACTTTTATTCATACACAACACTCAACAGCAACACTGGAGGCAATGTGGGTGAAGTGTCTTGCCAAAGACACAACACCAGTTTGTACAGGTTTGAGACACAGTTGTCCCATTGTGGCACTCTGTATTCTCAGAGGTCTCCCATCCAGTACTAACCAGGACCAAACCTGCTTAGGTTCCAAAATCAGAAGAGATGGGACATTCTCTAGGTGGTATTCCCTTTATTCAGGTTGTATTATTTTGCATGGAGCTGCTGATCTTGATAGCAAATAAGTTCTATACGGACTACAAAGCCATTTTGGTGCACATAAGCACTGAACATTTTACACAAATCTACTTACTGTATATCATATTTTAGCTGCAACACTTTTCTCAAATTCTCTATTTAAATTAATGGGATTTCCGCTTAACCACACAATGCAAGTGCGGTTTAGTAGCATTTAGAGTAGCATGTGTATGTGTGAGGGGGTAGCATGACATTGGGACTGACAGAGGTAAACCGGCTTCTGACAACCTTACAGTAAGACTAGACTAATAACCTGAAGTAAATTGAATATTGTTGTTTCTTTTGCAGAGTAAAGCCTTTGAGAAGACGACTGTGAAGGTGAAGCAGCAAAAACAATGGGAGAACAACAAGATGAAAATCATTTTTATTGCTGTTGGAATCGCAGTGGGAGCCATCATAATTGGACTCATAGTGTACGCGATTGTGCAAAGTACATAGAATTAAGTCGTTTTTGTGACACGGACTAAAATGGTTCAGGTAGAAGAGGTGTCCAGATAAGTGGTGTGCTGTTTGACCTGAACTTCTTACTCTGTTTTATGGAGATATTTATGGACAACAAGCTCCACTTTTTATTACCCTCAGTTGATTACGGTACCACTCACAGGTCAGCTGCTGCATACGTATGTTGAAGTTATAGTGTAGACTTGCCCACATAATAACTGAAAAAGACAAACCATAAATTATTATTAGTTCTGCCTTTTTAAACTATATTAACTATGTTGACATATTTGCAAAGATATTTTGCAAAATCTGTGCCTATTTTTTTTTTTTTTTTCATTCCCATCTTTAAGTAGGCATAGCATCTTACCTTGTGACACAACATCAGTACAGAGTAGACATCAACAAGATCTGGTTGGTGGAGCAATATCTAACCCATTGTACCAAAATAATACAGGAAATTCAGGAAGGCTCAGTGCTAGTGCTGAATATTACATTTGGAATTTGGTATAAGTTGACAGTCTATATTAATATTAATCAATATTAATATTAATATGTGGACATTAACAATCCCGTGATTGTAATGATAATGCTTTGTCACTGAAAGATTTTAGCACGTTTAGGCCCTGGTGACTGTTAAAGCACAAAATGGCCTAAATCAAAGCTGATGTATTTTATTTGGACAGAGAAATCACAATGTACAATATCATCAATTATAGTGTCTAAGCACAAGTGTGAAAACAGAATCCTTTTTTTGTGTTACATTTTTTTGAAATTTGCTGTAGAGCTTCTTACCTCTTTTCGGTTTTAAGCAGTTTAAAATTGCTTTATGCAAACGTTGGTGATTGTTTTATTCGGAAAATGAAAATCAAACATTTGGACAGGCCAAAAATATTGTAATATAATATTGAATAACAAGCATTATTGCTAATTTAAATATAGCCTGCAGATAAGGAAAGTGTTTTATTATAAAATGTGTTGTTGTTGCTTTTGAAAGTTTTTGTCTTTGTTTCAGTAAATAAAAGACGATCTATGTGAATGTTTATTTTTATTATTATTAACAAAATACAATAAATTTCCTAACTTTTTTACAAATGTGAGGAAATTAAAATCTGACTGCCTTTTCAGAGAATTAAAAAAAAAGTATCATTGATTGAGTTCTGATAAAATGAAGAAAAAGTGAACAAACCCTGTGTAATTCTAGACTGAACATTAAAACATTTTAGAATTATTCCAATCTACCTAACTCATGAATAAATTGTGACATCTGGTGGTCAATGTGCGTTAACCTCTATTTTATTAATGTATTAATAATTAATTGGAGGAGTTGGTTTAAGTGCTAAACAAGCAAAATGTTTTTTATAACTTGCTATATACATGTAACATTTTAATTTGTTAGGCCTTTGGGTGATGCGGTACTTTTTGATTATCATGTAAATTATTTTCGAAATAAAAAATTAAAAAAAATAAATGAATAAAAATAATAATAAAATATATTGTTAGTCTGAAAATGATAAATGTTAGGGTTAGGGTGATGGTATGGGTACTTTTAAGAAATTATGAGTTTTTAAAATGTATTTTGTAGTCCTTGACCCGGAAGTAGCATCACCAACGTCTTCCTGCATCACCCGGCAAGATGGCAGCGGACACGCAGGTTTGTGTGGCTTTTTTTCGCACTCCACTCTCTCTTTTTATGTCAACCATAAAGCAACGATGTAGCGTGGTCGCGGAGGCCCATTAAACCCATGTTTGAACTTTTTGGACTGTTGTTGTTTTTAGTGAGATCTCAGTGAAATATCCGTTATAATGTTAACTCATTAGCTCTTTGGCTGCTAGCTTTGTGCAACGTACTCCCAGTGGCTCCCATCACGAGTGGGCATTTTCTGTTATAACTCGTAAAAATGAATTTGTTTGCGCTGTATCGACTAGATATTTGATTTTGTTGTGTTTTATTAAAAGGATCAACAGCAATTTGGTTGTCATTGCTGCTAATAGGTAGAAGGTTGTTGCCAAAACTTGGCTGGTTGATAGCTCCTCCTCCTAAAGTTCTTACCTTTGATTAACACAGTTTTAATATTGAGCAAAGTCGTAATAAAATCTTTAATAAAGATAAATGTTTGTGCACTATTTCTAATATCCAGAGGTTTGTAAACAAGATTTTTCTTCTTGCTCATCATTTCTATTTTAATCAACAAATAAAATAAGAAAACATACTTTGTGATAAAGTGTGTGAGATTAAGAATGTGTGTGTTAATACTTGACGTAAAACTGTAATTACTTTATTTTAGCGTTTATAAGTCTCTCATGACTAAAATTGTACATCTAAATTGTACCTGCTGTGATTCGGTTTGATTGCAAATTTTGTGGAGTGGTCCAAAGAAAACCATCTGCTCCTGAACGTGGACAGAACCAAGGAACTGGTCATTGACTTGAGGAGGGAAATAGACACCAGTGGAGCCCCATCACCATCCAGGGCCAAGAGGTGGAAGTAAAGGACCTGGGAGTCCATGTGAACAACAGGCTGGACTGGAAGGACAGAAAAGGAAGCTTGGGTCTTGTGCAGCAAGTTACTGGTGGTGTTCTACCAGTTTGTGGACTCTAGTGCCCTGTACTTAGCTGTGGTCTGCTTGGGGAGTAGTGTATTGACACTGGACAAACTGTTCTTCATCATGGACACTCCTGCTCACCCACTCCACCAGACTATTTGTGGATTTTAGCTTCCAGTTATATGCATTAATAATAATGATAATTATAATTATAATAAACAAACCACTTAATATTTTCTCCAGGTTACAGATACACTTAAGAAGTTTGCTGTGAAGGTGACCACAGCCAGTCTCAATGAGCGCAAGGAGATTTGTGAGGAGCTCAGACAATGTCTAAAAGGAAAAAGTATGTACACTATTGCTGAAAAAAAAAAAAAAATTCTGTTTGTTTTACCATAGACTTAAAATGACTTAACTTGTATGTCATTATCTCTTATGTAGCATTACCAGAACCGGCTATCAAAGGACTGTGCAAACTCTTCTGCCTCACACCACACAGATACCGGTATGAGTTCAATATTTTGATCAACTCAATAATATAATTTATTTTTTTGTTACTGAAATTACAAATACTCATAGTGGTTGAACATAGCCAGTCGTATCTGCATCCGCATATATTTTGCAACCCTAAATTAGACAGAAATAATTGTAATATTGTATTTATTCTCTTAAACAATTGTTTGGGGGGTGTCCAGGGATGCAGTGTCCCGTAGAGAGCTCCTGTCTGTTATTGCGCTGTTGGCTGAGAGTCAGCCAGACATCTTGGTCACCAACCTCCTCCAGTGGCTGCTCAACAGTGGAGTGGTGAATGTAAACGGTGATCCCAGGTACAGTAGACAGTAGATCAATATTTAATAATAATAAGTTATGTCAAAATTTGTTGATTCTTTTTTTTTTTTTTTTTTTTTTTTATAAAAAGCTCTCTTTTTTTTTTTTTTTTTTTTTTTTAGTAAAGCTCGGGCTCCTCTTCTTTTGTTGGCCTTTCCTGGACCTGCCTATTAGTTCACAATGTATTTTCGACTCCAGAGAAAAGAGAGGGGCCTATTTGGAAGAAAATGGTCAGTCGAAAAAGTTGTATTTTGTTGTTGTGGTTTATAGATAATGTCACTACTTCGTTTAAATCCTTTTTTAAAATTGATCCCCAAATTTAGAAATAAGTAATCCCATATAGAATTAAATGTATACTATTAATTATCAGATAAAAGAGCCAAAATACTGATGCCTTTTCTTTTAACATTTAGGTGGAGGTTCAAAGTCTTCTTGTGGCTGAAGTTTTTGGTGGGGCAAAATCCACGGCTCAGAAATCAAGCTTAAAGAAACTCTGTCACCTCTGGGAACAAGTCAGTATCATCACACTGTAGATATGCTACCATAAAATATATGTTTATTTACATGACTAACCAGTTCTGCAGATTTGAATAGCTTTGTTTTACTCTCTAGTACCCTGGCCTTGTGGATAACTACATCTCCACTTTGTTGAGAATGGATCAGAGCCCCACTACAATGGTAATGCTCGGAGTATGTCTGGACTTCTGTAGTGCCAAGAAAGATATCGCTACAATAGAGAAACATAAGGTAAGTGCTAGAATGTGTAATGCAAATTTTCACATTTTACAATGTAATAACTCTACTGGTGTGTTAATTAATGTTCTATTTTGCATTCAGTTGTCAAATATAATCTATGACCTTTGCATCCTTTTCAGATTTTTAAGTTTGATTGCAAATATTACCACAATATGCTTATATACAGTCGAAACCGGAAGTTTACATACACTATATAAAAAGACACATACGCTTTTCTTTTTTTTTCTCACTGTCTGACATGAAATCAGATTAAACTTTTCCAATTTTAGGTCAATTAGGATTACCAAAATGATTTCTTTTTGCTAAATGCTAAAAAGAGAAGGCTTTTTAAGACAACATTTACATTTTACTACTATTATGGCATTTAGCATATTTTTCTGGCATTTAGCAAATAGAAATAATTTTGGTAACCCTAATTATTTGATTTCATGTCAGACAGTGAATAAAAAAAGTGTATGTGTCTTTTTATATAGTGTATGTAAACTTTTGGTTTCAGAATGTCATATTAGACTCCTCCTTCAACCATACAATTTTTAATCCTATATCACATGAGGTGCTTATTACCAGCTGATTATACAATATAGCTTATACAATTACTCCTTGAGCATTTTTTAAAATTGGAATTAAGATCATATCACATGACAAAAATGCATTTCTTGTTTGTAGAGTGCGATGTTGGATCTGTACATAAAGTCGGTGCTGATGAGTAAGACCAAACCCCAGCAGCATGTCCTGGACAAGAGCGGCTCTCTGCTGCGTCACGTCTCTCACTCTGAGTTCAAAGACCTGCTGCTGCCCACTGTTCAGAAGACCATGCTCCGCAGTCCAGAAAATGCCATGCAGAGTAAGCACTATTAAATATTTATGACTGTTTTTATGTTGAGATTTATTTAACCCTATTCAAATCACAGGGTAATGTCTCTGCATGGTATTTGTGGTAAAATTATTGTCTGAGATTTCAAAAGATTGGGACTAAGTGTTGAAGAAAGACATTATGCTTTTACCTGGTGTAGTCAGTAATAATTTCTTACACACATGATTTTCATGACTTGTCTTTTCTATGTGTTATTTCACAATATTAGGTAGTGGATTTTGATATATAATGCAACAAAATACTGTATTTTAGACTAATTAGTGTACCATTCAGAATACTGGTACTTGTATGTAAAAGGCCACTTGTGTTCTTTTCTCCAGCCATCTCCTGCCTGTTATCCAGTGTAACTCTTGACCTTAGCCAGTATGCCATGGATATTGGAAAAGCCATTGCAAGTAAGATGTACTACTCTCTACTCCCTATACTACTCCCATTGTGCTTATTTACTATGTGTAATATTCAACAATATATTTCCTTTATTTTAATCATTGTCTTAGGTCAGATGAAGGCAAACAATCCCCGTCTGATGGAAGAGGCTGTTGAAGCGATGCAGAACCTGGCTCAACAGTGCAGTGATGCCACCGCTGTTCAGGACATTGTTACACACCTTTTCAAAATCCTTGGAGGTAAAAAGTACCTCAAATCTTATCAGTGAATCTTTAATTTGAATTGCAATAGGAGTTAATGTATTTGGTTAATAATTACAGGCTCTGAAGGGAAGCTCACTGTTGTGGCCCAAAAAATGAGTGTATTGTCAGGTAAGTGCTCATAACTTGAGCACTTAAAATGGACCTTTAAAAAATACTATATTGAAGATTTTGTTTTTCAATTTTTTTACATTTTTTTTTTAGGTATTGGCAGCTGCAGTCATCACGCCGTGTCAGGAACCTCCAGCCAGACTCTCAGCTCTGCAGTCACCACCATGTTCATCCCTTATTTACAACAAGAAGGTTTTTTTCTTTATTTTATTTTATTTTTCCTTTATTTTCCTACTGGAATATAAAAAATACAATCTAATCATACTGTCCTGCAAGTTAAGATTAGTGAATTTTACACATATTCAAGATTTAGATTTTATTATAAATTCTGTAAGTGGCAGTATGTGATTTTAATGCTATTTCTACTCCAGAATTAATACACATGTAAACACACACGCATGCTCACGTCACATTTGTCTTCAGTTCATGAGGGCACTCTGGTCCATGCGGTCTCTGTGCTGTCGCAGTGGAGCAGCAGGCTCACTGTGGAGGTGCCTTCTGCTCTGTTGGACTGGTTAAAGAAAGCCTTCACTCTAAAGACCTCCACCTCCCCTGTCCGCCAGGCCTATCTCCAGACCATGCTTGGGGCCTTCAAAGGTGAGCAACAGAATCTGCTTTCATTGATCATTTTTACTTCATTCAAGGAGTTTTGTTCATATTCTGGTAACATTTGTTTTCCATTCTATATTTAAATTTTGCCCTCCAAATTTTCAACCCTTAATTTGTTTACAAACACTATTAGGCATCTTCATTCTACTATTGTGACATTATTTCCTTATCTGTAGGTGACACTCTGGCTCAGGCTGCAGACCTGGTGCCGTTGCTTTTACAAACGGTTGAGAAAGCTGCTGCACAAAGCTCTCAGACTGCTCTGCTCGCAGAGGGAACGGCAGCCTCAGTGTTGTTATGTCGACTGAGCCTGTTGGACTCACAGCCAGGTAATGTCGTCACACCCACACATTAGGGTTAGGGTTATGAACAATGATCTATATTGCGTTTATCAAAACATCTTTTTTATTTTGTCTACAGAGACAAAGTTTGCAAACTTCTGGAAGCTCATCTTGGATGAGAAAAATCCGCTGTTCACAACAGAGAAATTTCTCTGTCAGGCAAATGATGAAAGTGAGTAGGCTTGTACCAATTCATCTGAAACTTTACATTTTAAATTTTATTCTAATAATTTTGTTATTCTTCTTTGTAATTTTAGCTCTGTGCACAGTGCTGCAGCTCTGCGAAAGGCTCTTCTTGGACCACGCCCATCGCCTAAACAACAGCAAATCCAAGTCAGTGTCTGGCTTTTACTCTACCTTCCTTTCTCTTCAACAGTCTTTTATTGCCTTACGTTTATACTGCTTATTTTTTTCCTTGTGGCAGGATGTATCACTCTGCTACAGTAGCTGTGCTCCTGTCCCGGTCATGGCGGGTGAGAAAGCGGGCTCAGCAGACTGTGAAGAAACTGCTGTCATCTCTGGGAGGCTCCAGTTTGGCCCTTGGGCTGCTTGGTGAACTGCGAGCGGTCATCAACAAACACAAGGTACTCACTTTTTTTCTTGGATCAATTAAAAGGAAATGTGTTACTTTACCTTACTTATGTTCTGACAATATTATTTACATTAATGCATCAGGTTTTGCCCTCGGACGCCCTGGTATCCGAGTCGGGAGAGTTGACTGAATTGGGTCGCAGTTATGTTCCTCCTCGTGTTTTACTGGACGCCCTCTGCACCATCTGCTGCTCTGCCGGGCAATGGGGTGACCCAAACGAAGCCCAAAATCTGGCCATGGAGACGGTGATAATCAGCCACCACCCGTCAATTGGTATGAAAATACGGTGAAATTACAGTTATTTTAGTAATTAGAAAACTGTGAAAAATGTACTGTTTCTTTTTGTAGTTGAAGCCCGACGTGGTCTGTGGCCTGTGCTCTTGTCCTCTATGAATGTCAAAGCTGAAGACTTTATTGAGAGAAATCTAGATGCTCTTCTCCCACATCTCTTGGAGGTCAACGCTGACAACCAGGTACTATGGTAACAGAGTTTCCTCTGGGGACAAAATCACTTGTTGTACCTCTCTGCATTGGACTATCCATATTTTTTTATACATTGGGATGACTGCATTACATACTGTTTTAAATTTGAATAATTAATCCTTTTTTTCCAGGCTGTTAAGAATGCCGTTGGTGCCCTCTCCAGCCTGTCTCCAAATAAGCTGTTGCCACGGGTGATTGGTCATGTGATCGAGGGATTTTCACGACCTGCACTCCTTCAGGTGACACGAGATGAGTACAGGACCATGCTCACCCCTGTGGGAGAGCTGTACGACAAGAGCATCATACAAAGGTAACCCAACCTTTTCGCTCGATGTTTCCATATTTTCAGAATGGATTACCGGTAATTGTGTTCTCATCACTCTAACTCTTGCTGCAGTGCCAAACAGGAAGTGAAGAATAAAAATATAAAGAGGGAAAACAAAGCGTACTCCTTCAAAGAGCAAATCATCGAAATGGAGATTGAAGAGGTGAAATATTTGGCAATTGTTGATTGATTACAACAAAGGAAAAGATTAGGGTTCAGAAATGTCAGCTTTTTAATGTATATTTATTATTTATCTCCCTTTGTTACAGGAAATTAAGAAAAAGAAAGGAATCAAAGATGAAGTTCAGCTAACAGCCAAACAGAAGGAGATGGTCCAGGCTCAGCTTGAGAAGGAGGCTTCAATCCGTAAAAGACTCCAAGAGGTCTGATCACAATCTCATACAACTTAATTTGCACATTTCTTTCGCTGAACCATGGCTTTTTTATTTACTATATCTGATGATTGTATAAAGTATGTAAAAAGGAAATAGTGATATATTTGTGATAGTTTGGGTAATGTTAAGTAAATATTTTCCCTCTTTTGTCTTTAGATGGATGTGGAGTTGCAGAGCGTGGTGGGTCTTCTCGGGGCAGTTCTCAAAGAGGGCCCTGCTCTGATCACACAGGAGCTACCCAGTGTCCTCCAGGTCCTAATGCCCCTCCTCCAGTCTCCTCTCGCTGCGCCTCGAATCAAACAGGTGTTTCTCGCCATTGGAGTCTGCCTCATGCCTAAACACCTCCACAACCTGGGTATGTGTTCTTATTATTTGACATCAAAACATGTTCCAAGAGAAAACTCAAATCTACAAAGCATCAAATTATAAACTCTTTGCGGTGAATAATCTGGATGTCCGGAATGCATCAGGTACAGTAAGTGAGGAATAACCACTGCAAGCCATTTAAAATGAACTAGTTCTGTTTTTCACATTTTTAAGACCGCAAAAATCAGCTACAGTGCCTTTAATTGAAGGATCTTTTTTTCTCTCACATTAGCTGTGCTTGTTGGTCATGTGACGCTCCGACTGCTGAAGCCCGAATGTGATTTGGATGAGGCCTGGACTCAAGAGGACTTGGACACGGCCGCTCATCGCACTGTGCTCCTGCTTCACCAGTACACTGTCCAGCAACGAGAGGGCAAGACTGCTGGTAAGGAACATACTCTGGAGTCATACACTGGCCTGAATAGGTTTGACGCAGCAGTATTGAATAATGTCAATGCAGAAGACAAAATTCCCTGTGGGCAAACAGTTGTCTAGTTGACGAGGGCTGCAATTAAGGATTATTTTTGTAGTCTAATAGTCAGTCAGTTAGTCAACTAGTCAAACTATTATTTCTATTGTATATTGTATATTAAGAATTGATTAAACACATTATTAACCAAATAAAATATGGTGACTGAAGGCTTGAAGACTAGATGAAGAAGTGTGCTATTGATGAAAAAAATAGTTTCTTTTTAATGTTTAGATTTTTACATCTCATTTTTGTTTTTGTATAGATGTGGGCCCTTTGTCTGCACCTGCCTTTTCCTACTGCTTTCCGCTCCTGAACGCCACGCTCAAAGAGTCTTCAGGAAGCACCGAGGAGGCTGAGGCCATGATGATCCAAGCTTTACAGGTCATCAACCAACACTGCCAGCTCCGTGCCAATACTGAGGCAGATGACATGCTCATTGACGAGGTACAGACAGTCACTATTTTTAGATATTCTTAATGTCTTATTATACTTATTGAAAATATGTATATTTGATAGATTTTCAACAGTTTCATGCTATTTCTTTCATAGAATGGGCCAGAGCTGCTTCCACGTGTCAGCATGCTAGTGCTGTTGACCAGGGTTATTTCTACAGCAACTCCAAGACTCCAGGTAACTGCAATTGGTCCATTGGCCAGACAAAATTTCGGTATCACTCTAGTGGCAGTGATTTTTGAAAAGTTTCATATCTAAGCTTTATATTTTGGTGTGATAGACTTTTATGAGTTCAGCTATATAACTGTTATCAGCCTTTGAAGTTTACAAACCATGTGCTAAAAAATGCACTTTAGACACAGGTTCATATTTTGGTTTAGGCCATGTGCCGCTTCTCTGATAATGATTTAAACTATTGTGTTTGATATAATTTTGACTAAAACTGTCTTGTCTTTCATTTAAGCTCAACTGTGAAGGTCTCTGACAATTACCATGGTAAACATAACTTTAAAACTGTTACGTGAGAACATTGTTTCACAATTTTTGCCTGAACTGCTTTACTTCATTTTAGCCTGAAACATCTAGGAGCATGATACACACATTTGTGATATGAAATTACTCTGTGAAAAAGTATAATGTGTCTTTACTGTTTCAAAGTAAGGCCACACAGTGAGCCACGAAGTACAAGAAGGATTCCCACAGAGGCGCATCTCCTATAGAACTAAGCCTATATTTACAATTCCAAGTCCTATTCTTTGGTGGAGCCTTCTGCTCATGAAAAGTCCCTTTGT
>JACM01018013.1:0-17358 GCA_000787095.1 Periophthalmodon schlosseri
ATTATAACATGGCTTAAAGCTTACAAGGTTCCATTTTGTATAATACAGGACCTTTAAACGACAGTACTAAACGTTAGAAGCCCCTAGCCTAAAATGAATGTACAGTGGCACGGAGCAGCCTACACAGTCTTAAAGGGGGATTTCAGTGCTATATGAGGCAGTTTCGTTTGACAACATCATAGGTATTCCCCAATCCCCCATGTGTAACCGGCGGTTTTATGCATTATGAGAAACCAATATGAGTTTTCAGATTCAAGAATTTTACCTGGGCTATTGAAACACTATTCACCTTGTTCTGGAAGTTGCCGTGGGCGCTGCCGATTTTGACAGCAAATAACTTCTATACGGACTACAGAGTTTTAAAGCCTCCAGAGAATCGGATTAGGTATCTAAATAAAAATAAAAATAGTGACAAAAAACTAACTCAAAAAACAATGTTGCTCCTCCCAATATTTATAAAAGTAAAATTTGATTTGAGAACATGACTTGTTTGCGCTCCCATTGATTCAATATGGAGTAAACTTTGTTACAACAGTCAGAAACAGCCCATCACCAGTGAAACAAAACAATATTCAAATTCATTGCTTATATTTAGAAAAGTGAGGTAAACAGGTTCTGGGATTGTCACTATTTGGGCTGTACAGGAGTTTGGTCTCCAATGAGAAACAATAGAACTCATGATTAAAACTGCTTAAGTCATGGCCACTTCAGTGCAGTTTGACAGAGCTTTGTGTTATGTGTTTTCCTTTTATTGTATGCTCAACACAACATTTATCAAACAAACAAATCAACACTACTTTATATCAGATTTAGCGGCAAAACTTTTCCCAAATTCTCCATTGAAATGAATGTGATTCCTGCTCAACCGGAACAGAAGTGCCAGCACAAAGAAAGCACCGGCTGGAATGACGTCATAGCGTTAGCCTCATAGCATAACTGTCATTGTTTTTCAAGACTTTTGGGAAAATGGCAACCCTTTTTTTACTAACTAACATTTTTTTGGATTCATGGTGACTTCTATCCTACAAGTGTGTATGGTTAAAAACAAACAGACATATTAAATAACAGGAAAACACTTAACACACATAGCCCTGTAATACTGCACTGAACTGGCCATGACTTAATGGGCCTGTTACCATAACACATTTTGAAGTTTGTTATATTGCTGAAGTAAATATAGACAATAAACGATAATACTGAAGCTAATTTATGCCACTGACACAAAAACCCAAGAGCAGATTTAAACCACAAAAACAATTCTAAATCTACAATACTGTTAAAAATCATGATCTGAAATAACTAAACAGCAGAACGAAACACTTTAGTACAGAGTCTGCATTACCTCATTTTTCTAAATATAAGCAATAAATTTGAATATTGTTTTGTTTCACTGGTGACGGGCTGTTTCTGACTGTTGTAACAAAGTTTACTCCATATTAAGTCAATGGGAGCGCAAACTAGTCATGTTCTCGAATAGAATTTTACTTTTATAAATATTGGGAGTTTTTTTTGTCACTATTTTTATACTACTGATTTATAAACTAGCAATATCCTTTTTACACTGCACAATAGACACCAGTTCTGCATTAGAACATCATCAGTTTTTAAAAATCTAAGTTTTCAGTCTTAAATTTGACATATTTTTTCTACATACACTGAATTTAAAAATGATCCATGTTTATGTTTATTATTTTTGAAGTATAGATTACTTTTCTATCAGCTCTTTACTATAACACACACACAACCATCATACAGGGACAGCTTGAATTGCAATTTACTGCGAAAGTCATATTCATGGCATCCCTCGCATTTGCATTGGTTCCCTATACTTCAACATAGGCATTTGATGAAAAAGGGGAAGCAAAATAATAATCCACATAATAATAGACTGAATGTATGTTAAGAGCACAGAAGGTGGGAATAATCTGAGCTAACTCTACCAAACAAATTGAAGATAAAAGCTAATATTTCACTTTGAGACAACACAGACAGTTTTTATGGGGTCTGCAATCATGCTATGAAGCAGTCGACCGTGACAACACATTTTTGGACCAAAAGAATGCACCCAAACCAATGAATATGTCACCGGCATGGCAGTCCATATGTCATTTGAAATCGTGGCAAGATGTTGGAACGATTTACGCTGAATTATGACGAGTAGACCTATACCTGCTTAGAGTTATGAAAATCAGCACACAAAAGGCAGATAATATGTAGTCAATATCACACACACACACACCACACACCACACACACACACACAGACAGACTGGCGCACAGGGGACTTCCAGACCAGCACACCTCCTCCACCCACATAGGACAATCACATTCCAGTAATGTCTGTGTGTCTCATTAAATGTAAAAGAAAGAAAAAATAAATAAATAAAGCAGAAGAAATGTGAAACAGCTGATGCAGCCAGAAAAGGCAGTACTTACAACACATATGTGCCAATATAGATTATTTTAAATAGTTTGGGGCATTTGTTCTTGTATAAATTGAATAATGTGTTAAACCTAAGATAGCACCAATTTACATAACTGAAATAGTGCCATTAGAGTTATACAGAAGCCATTGTTTCCACACTGCCTCTCCACACACTGTCAGAAACACTACCGTGTGCTCGGCAGAAACAGGCTGTCCGCTTCAGGTCATCACTGAATACTATAGATTATAGTTTATTACACAGCCATGCATTTTATTACACAGCCATGCATTTCAGCAGGCTGCGTACTCACTGGTGCTCTCATCTACTTTTACAAAAGTTGCTAAGAGTGACTAAGCAAGATTGGGCTGGCATCAGTTTCTCATCCACTGGCTCCAAAGTGACCATTTAGGAATTTGCCTCAGCCTCAGTGCGTATAATAAAGCACAGGCACACAGCCCGTGACAATAAGGAGTCCGGATGAATCGCTCTCTTCCACCACCTTCTCTCAGTGGGCTATTACCAGTGTGTTTCACGAGTGAGATATCAGACTTATCTTGCACTGTTGCTGTCAACCAGGCTGTGTACTGTCAACACGGGCCGGCCGGAGCGGGGCATGCGCATTACGCAACTTGGTGAGTGACGTCGCCCATTCAAAACAGACAAGCCTAGACACACTCCGTCAGCTGGACTGGCGATGCTCCGAATTGACTGTGCACCCGCAACGCACGACCAGGGACCGAAGCAGTGCTTTATAATAAGGCGAAAACGCAGCGCTCCATGGCATCTTTCTGAACTCTGGCACTAAAGGGAGAGTTTGAATTTACGCGCACTCGCGGGTTGACTGCTGTTCACGATAGCTTGGACGTTATTTACATCTTGCCTAATTATGACACTCGAAGATGATTTAACGACAGCAGCGGCAACTGGAGACGCGGCGGCGGTGGAATACCTCCTGGAGACCGGGGCACAAGTTAACGGGGTGAACCGCTTCGGGAGAACCGCGCTACAGGTCAGTGCGGTCACCAAATGTTACAGGCGCACAAAACTTTGACTTTAGCCTATAAAAAGCCAAACAGAAAATAAATGTAATACAAAGTGAATTAGGCTACTGTATATTTTAGCTTACATGTAGCCTACAGTAGATAGCATTTATTAGAAAGGGGAGGCAGAAGTGTAGCCTACTTTTTGTGTTTGGAACATTGGTTCAAATTAGTTTAAGTGTTTTCTTTAATTTGTTTGTTATGTTTGTTGTGCTTACAGCGTGTAGCCTAAGGAAATCCATGAAATGTATTTTGTTTTCACTCACTGCGAAAGACCTAAAATAGGCCTATTGATAGACGAGGTTCCATTTAGGCTAGAAGTCAAGAAGTGACGCTTAAGCAGCTTACTGATATTTCCCTTTAAAATAGGCTATTAGACAACAAAACAAAAGACGACGCCTACAAGAATAATCCGATTGTTTTAGAGGGGCTCAAAGAGCAGCCCAAATGTGCTGGAGTAATGAAGGCCACAGCGCAGGGGAAGTTCTACATCCTCGTGGCGTAGGCCTATTTGAAAAGATTTTAGCATTTTCCTTTCTTGTCGTTTCTTCCCAGTGAGGCATATATGATCAGAACATATTAAATAAACAAATACATATATAAATCACTTTGCGTTTATAGTGCAGTGGAAGCACGTTGTGTCTGGGACTGTTCTGTGCGTAAATTGAATGATATTGTTAAATGTTTATGCTACCCTGTTATGAAATATTTAGCCTACTCAGATGCTGTTTTGTTTTCTTTTAGTTTGGGTTAATGATTTTGCACTGTTGGATAAACAGGCCTAATCCCGTTTTAACAGTGACATAATAACGCAATTCAAAAAATACGCACATGGAGAGCACCGCTAAATGTTATACTCGAGTTAGGCTGATGAGAAGGTTAAAATGCCCCATATTGTTTAATTGGTCGATGCAGGCCGTTTTAAAGGCTCATGTTTGAGAATACACTCCTGTGAAATAGGGTGATACATAGGGTGGTGGTGGTGTTTTTTTAATAGCCTACTATACCTCCCTCAT
Source organism: Periophthalmodon schlosseri (assembly GCA_000787095.1). Taxonomy (NCBI): domain Eukaryota; kingdom Metazoa; phylum Chordata; class Actinopteri; order Gobiiformes; family Gobiidae; genus Periophthalmodon; species Periophthalmodon schlosseri. Next base: position 4,482 of record JACM01018013.1, read on the forward strand.
ATGGTCGTTTCCGTGGGTGCAGGTGATGATGATGGGCAACCTCTTAGTTGCGCAGTCACTGCTGAAGCACGGAGCGGATCCAAATGTGCGGGACCGCAGCACCGGGGCCACACCGCTGCATGACGCGGTCAGGACAGGCTTCGTGGACACTGCGCGCCTACTGATCGAATTCCAAGCAGATCCGAATGTCAGAGACAACAAGAACCTTCGACCCATCGACGTAGCAAAGCTCGGTGGCCACGCGGAAGTTTTCGCTTTTCTGGACACTGAATGAACAATTTGTGCCGCTGGTTTGAAGCGGGAAGAGGACTGGAAGAGGCCTGAAGGCCTCCTTTTCATAATAATCTATAGCAATTATTTATTAATGACTGTCCTAGTAATAACAACAAATGTACTGGAATGTCATAATGAAAGGAAAAATGTTGCACATATGCTGCTGGCATTGCCCATTTATAGAGCACTTTATTGCAGGCTGCTTTGCACCCTCACGTGAAAACCAAAGTAGAGAAGTGAATTTAATGTGTAACACAGAGCAATTAAAATACAAGATAAAACATATTTTTTATCGTGGTTGCTTTAAATAAGATAAAAGGAAATATTCTGTGTCTGTGCCATTTTACAAGACATTTGATAAAAGAAACAGTTAAATCCACTAATAAGATTACTCAGACACTGCAAGCTAGATTTGTGTTTTATTCATTTTCATGGAATAATAAACAGAAATGGGGGACCAATGTTCGAGGTATAAAGTGGCTTGAGAGATCAGATGTCTCTTAATACAAAATACTCCAGTCATAGTCTATTAGCTGAAACAGCTAAGTGATCATAAAACGGTCTTCAACAAGGAAAGTAATACACAAAAGCAAATGGGTGATCTAGTAAGGCAAACCTCTAAATCTGTTTGTCAGACAGAACAGTCCTTCAGGCGACCGGCAAAACAAAAAACAGTGAGCACTTCCAAGGGTATTCACGGAGAATCCAGAGGAGTCGTCCACAAAGTCTTTACTCACTCTTAATGTTTTGGTAACATAACTGCGGATTGGGCCATTGACTGGAAAAGAAGAAAGATTCAAGAGTACCACATAACCTCGTTATAACTTCCAACATCTTTACCTTCATGTTAATAATTATGTCAAATGCTTACTTTTAAGGACGCCAAAGTCTGCCCCCAGTCCATTTGGCTGATCTGGGGTATGGCTGTTAGGAGGATGCTGCTGGCCTTGTTTGCATTTTCTTTCATTGTCTTGAGCACATTGTCAACACAGACCTGAGAGCACAATGAGAATGAAGTCACAACCTTAAAGTAATCCTTCATTAGTAGGCCTGTCATGATAACACATTTTGAAGTTCGATATATCGCGGAAGTAAGTACAGACGATAAACAACAATATTGAAACTAATTTATGCCACCAACAATAATCCAAGTGCAGATTTAAACCACAAAAACTCTTCTAAATCTTTAGTGTTAGCTGGTCTGCATCTGTAATGGGTCATTGAAGTTATTTATTCAACCTTTTACAGCTTAAATCTTATCTTATTTATAAAAAAAAATAACCAAAAATTCCCCAGTAGTGCAAAGAAAATGTTCACATGATAAATATTGACCCAAAAAAAATATAGTTCCAGGTTTCATATATTGAGCGATAAGTCGATATAGTGATAATCGTGACAGGTCAACCAGCTGCCTTAAGAATATGCATAAAACTTTATTTGAACACTGTGTAATCCCTCAGTTGTGTAGGTATGAGCCATAGCAAAAGAAAAATTGAATTCTGTCAACTGGACAAAAGTTTTACAGCAAAATTTGATTTTTTTCTTTTGCTATGGATTATACCTGGACGACTGAGGGATTCCACAGACTTCACTTTATTTTAACAATTTACTACAAACAGGACTCAGCACAAAAGTACACTGCTCTTGTCCAGTTTGTAGTAAAACAGGGTTGTGGCTGAGTTTATAGTAAATTCAAATTATAGAATTTGGGAAAAATAATCAAAACTGGCTCTACATATCAGCCCCAAAATATCAACAGACCTCATCGGCCTTCGTTTTTTCTGCATTTAAAACAATCGGCATCATCCATAAAAAAAACAAAAACAAAAACATATCGGTCGATTTCTACTTCAGATTGATACTAATTTAAGTCATCCAGGCTCAAAAGAATGCCTCTAATGTTTTCTGGACGGTTTAGGCACAATTGTTGCTGCTAGTAAATGATGTGGTCTCTGTTGTATATGAGCACTTTCAAGATAGTCTGCTTTTGTTCCAATAGTTTGCATGTTACGGTCTGTTTTAGCTTTTCCAAAAATGTTCTATGTGATTTGACTTGAAGTACTAAAAGCGTTAATAAAATGCATGCATAAAAAATGAGCACAGATATATAAGCTTCCTGCAATCATGTGTATACAAAGCCTGTCACCATAACACATTTTGAAGTACGAAATATTGCTCAAGAAAATATAGACGATTAATGATAATATTAAAACTAGTTTATGCCACTGACACAGTAACCCTAAAGCAGAATTATTCCCCCAAAAAATATAAAAAACACTTATTACTAGTTATTTTTCAACTCTCTCCTCAAATGTAATCAGAGAACAGAAAAATAATAAAAACTTCCCAGGATAAATATTAACTCGAAACTTTAAATATGTACAATATTGCGGTTACACTGGGGTCTAATTGTGAATGTATTTTTTTTACTGTTGTGATTGGTTGATTACTCTTAAGAGGGCAGTCCCTTAACTTATATAAGGGGAGCGAAAGGGCTCAGCTACCTGAGGAAGGTCAAAGGGACCGAAACGTTGTACTAATAAAAGTGAACCAAGAGTGAGACAGTGTGTCGGAGTCTTCTTAACCTTTCAGTCAAGTGCCTCTCCTCCGATGCATCTGTCGCCCAGCCAGTCCCCCCCACCACCACCTACATTTTTTGAGATTTGTGAATTTGTATCTTGTATATCTGGAGATTGTGTGTTTCAGGTATATTTATTACTACATATTATCTTGTATCTAGCCTGCACTGATCTTGATTACCATAATCACTTGTGGAAATTGTATTAGTTCTACAGATGCAGCCTCCATTACAGACAGCCACACAACCCATTTCCTCAAAGCTTTATGAGAACACGATTACCCAGCTGCATGTCTACTGTTCTTTATCCATTCATTCACAGTGCATAAATCAAAATAGGTCATTTAGAGTGCTCATTACTCATTTTATTCAAACCTCCTCACTCCCATAGTCAAATCAAAGCACTGGACCTTGCAGGACCCAGCCTTCGCTATTCCTACCCCAACCCTCTGGAACTCGCTCACTCCACATCAGAAAGTCAGACTCACTAAAATGCCTTCAAAAACAGCTCGAAACTAACCCTTTCCAGACATCCTATAACCTCCACAAAAGTCTGCTTCCTGAATGCTTGGTTTTGTTTGTCCTGTCCTTGTTTTATGTTATGTTATGTTATTGTAAAGCGTCTTTGAGTTACAATGAAATATATAAAACCTATGTATTAATAATAATAATAATAATAATCATGAATGCTGTGGGATATTTGCTGCCCAACAGAGTCTTGTTTTCCTTGTGTCACTAAACTACGTTGTTACTTTGTGTACTTTGTTTTCATGCCATGTCTGAAATTCAATGTTTTGGACAGATCTGCCCGGATGAAGATACTGAACGCTGATGACTCAATGTGACTCAATCACTTCCGTCATGGCTTCCACCGGAGACGGGCAGAGCAGCTCCTGAGAGTGTGTGAGGGAGGGGGCGGGGGAGGAGAGGGGAGGAGGGGGGCAGGAGGTGGTGTGGTGGAAGGAGAAGAGAGTGTGGGCGGAAGGATGTGGTGAGAGCAGCAGGAGGGGCAATGGGTCAGCTGCAGGATCTCGGAAGTGGAGTTATTATGGGTTACACGATCAGTGACAAAACAGACAATCTCTTCCCCACACGCTGTACATGATGTAGAGTATGAGGTCAGACGTGAGTACAGTGCAGTTACTTGGTGGTTAATGATGTAACCATTGACACTGGACAAGGCTGCCAAATACGGTGAGGTTTAACACTGTATGAAAAATTAAGAGGTCAAATGCACCATTTACATCAAGATCTTCTGGTTATTTGTTTAATGTGCAATATATTATATTTATTTTTATTTCATAAACACATTCTAATAATAATAATATATGGACATTGTGTAAAAGTAACAAATATTGCAATGGCTTTCAAATCTTTTGCCCATTTTTCACCATTTTTCACCCATTAACCCTTACCTCAGTATGTAACACTTGACTATTAGAGTTGGGCATGGCGAAAAACGTAAAGTTAATGTTCATGACCGAGTCTCCAGCCACTCACCGCCTCCTCATGCTCCTTCCAACAGTCATAGTCTGTTGCCATGGCGATGCTAGCATAGCTCAAGCCGGCCTCTTTGGCGAGTACCACCTCTGGCACAGTGGTCATGTTGATGACATCAGCGCCCCACTGACGGAACATCAGGCTTTCTGCTCGGGAGGAGAATCGTGGCCCCTCTATTGAAATCATGGTCCCTTTCACGTGACACTTGATCCCAAGGCTTCGTGCCACTTCCACCAAAACCTGCCAATGCACCAGATAGTGGAGTACAGTTTAGATTTATGTCAACAGTATAAACAAAACAGAACAAACCGAATAAACAGGATGTAGAAATAACAACCACCTCTCTTGTTTTGTTGCAGAATGGCTCAGCCATGGGGATGTGGCACACTCCAGGAGGACTGCTCTGCTGTCCATCATACAGAGTCTGAGCTCTCTTAGTAGTCCTATAAACACCAAGTGCACAACGACATACATTACAACACTGATGTTAATTAACTAATGCCTTCTAGCACATTCACGCGTTTTGGTTTGACTGAGCACCAGTTGAAAGGCATTTGTTTTTTTGTAATGATGACATCACAAACGGCTTACTGACACAAATGACCACTTAGGACAACTGTAAATTTCCTGCAATGACAAACCATAAAATAATGATTCAAGTGGCTGGAGGAGAGTAAAGACTGTTAGTCCCTGCAGCACTGGCACGGGGTCTAACGGCTACTCGTGGAATGAACAATGCAGTCTGTTCATTGCAAAAAGCTTCTCATTTTGTAAACACTACACTGTAGTATCAGAACTGTATACAAACACTGACAACACTTAAGATTTACTATTGATGGAGCTCTACAACAGTTTGGACATCCAAACTATGGACGTGTTTTAAGGCTACACAATGTATCTAAATCAAACTGAAATCAGAATTTGAGGAGGAGCAATTATCACAAAGGCTGATTTTTTTTTTTTAAATAAAAGAATGTCCTCTGCAATGAACAAAATATCCAGAATAAAATAAAGGTGGCAAACAAATACACTTACATTAAATCCATAATTGATGTGATAAAAAGCTTTTAGAATAATAAATATGAACTTATAAATGCTGATGTTGGAGTAGTGTTACTACTTGTCAACAAACCTGTTGTCACATGTTGCTGGACAAGTCTGAACAAGCCTGAACAGGCAACTTCCTCTTTTACAAACAGATCTTGTTCCTGATTCTGACTATTTGTTGGCCTCAGTACCATGAGCAAACAAAGCCACTGGCAGCATGATGCAGTCCAGTGCATGAAGGCATTTAAGCAGTAGCCACGAAAAAGAAGATCCATTTAGAGCCATCACTGCACATATTAAGTTATAGTGTGGAATTTGTGGCATTAGCTAAGTGCTCAGGGCTCCCACGGGGCTGGCCTTCTAGCATGCAATACATAATGGATATATGCATGGCCCAGGGGCTGTATGTTGGTGAGAAAGTCAGTTCTGCTGCACAAGCATTGGATCAGGTGAGGTTAGGGATTAACATACAATGACAATCTGTAGTTTCTTTGGGCTATGGGTGTCTTTACACACAACTAGTGAAATATGGTAATCATTTAAACAAAAATTCTCACACAACAACAAAAGCGGATATGCTATGAACAATGAGACCGGTAAGAAATGTAGTTGTCTTAAAATATACACATGTTGCCTCTCTGTTGTCTTGAGGGTGTGTGAGTTTCTGCCTGAGGTGGAATGTCACAATGACACTACACTAACAACACCCCAAGCCACTTTGCCACTACAGCAATATCAGGTTTAAATGGTTTAAACTATACAGGAAACCTTAACTTTAGCCTAATAGTAGTGAAAGTCAACTCTTCCTGCAGTCTCAGTTTCTCACACAGCAACTCTATGATGTCACTGAGATGTGTGGGAAGGTCAAATAAATTAAAAAAATACATAATAGTAATGCAAAATAAATAGTTCCTGCACATGCCCTAAACAGAAGGTCACAGACGTAATACTGATAAAGTCATCTCATAGCTTCACATATGTCATTTGTGATAAGTATGTTCTGGTGATCTAAGCATTTGATAACAATAGCTGGAAACGCCTTTAGTGTTGCTTGTCATTAATAGACAGTCTCTGAGACAGATAGAGCTTTAAGTTATAGTGAGCTCTATGTTTTTATTTATCATTTATTCAGCTGTATACCCTCAGCAATGGCCAGTTATCCATGGGTTTCAGAATGATGAAAAATGAGAAGCGTTGCCATGGCGAATGACAATTTAAAACAAAAAAATCATATCTTTTGAGAGGGGAAAAAAGTCCTCAAAATGTTGCATACACCAGGATGCTGAAACCCATCAATAGAAAGAACCGGTCAACTGATCAATTGAGAAAGGCAAACATATTAACACTAACTTATGTTGTTCAGTTATTAACAACTGCTGCAGGCCTGCTAATTTTGGAAGGGTATCACAGTACTGCGTAATTCCTATTGTTCATGGTCTATGCTCCAACCAAATGCTTAACCCGTGCTGCAGCTCACTGACCTGTCGATAAACTGATCGATGATGACAATGTCTCCAGGCTGGATCTCCTCTCGCAGTGAACCGCAGGCCGTCGTCACCAACAGATGTGTACAGCCCTCTTCTTTCAGTGCCCAGATATTGGCCTGGTAGTTTACATTGGTGGGCATTATGGTGTGCTGTCTTCCATGTCTAGATATAAATAACAAGAAACATAGGCTTTTTGTTTTGGATTGGCTCAACACAATCACAATTTTAAAAGAAATTACAGCAGCAATAAAATAAGCTGATTGTATAAGCATTTTGTAAAAACAGACAAAGCAATACAAGTTTTCATTTCATGTCAGCTGTAATTATTATTGTAATGATTGTAATAAATCTCTCTGATCTGATGCTAATGTTTGATCAATCTAAAACCTATGGGTATTTCTAAAAATAGGTCCGGCAACTACTAGCAATAATTGTCCACTAGATGGTGCAAATCATACGTAAACAAGCATCTTACCTTGCTAGGAGAACACATTCAACATTCTTGATCTTTCCCAAAATAAGAGCGTCTGATGGCTGGTGAAAGGGTTAAATAACAATGATACTGTATATGCATTGAGAAAAAAAGTTATTTCTAAAAACAAACCTTTCCATATGGAGTGTCAACATATCTCTCAGTGCGTCCCTCTAAGATATCTGGATCATCGAGGCCAGAACCTCCAATTATTCCAATCTGCAGAATACACAATATATTCAATAGTAAGTAAAATCTCCCATGCAAGGGAGCCCTCAATTTCCCTCTTTACATTACACCCACTGCCGCTGAGGCGCTATCGTGCCTTCTCTTCGTCTTTGCTATAGGAATGGGGACATTTTTACACATTTCAACATTTTGGGCAAAAATTTTATAAATTGTGTACAAAATTTTGATAACTTTTGACACCCCACTCCTCTAGATCATTTTCACCAAACTTGAGCTCATTCCGACAAACACCCAAGGAGGAGGAGGTTAAAAACCTGACAATTTGTGAGATGTTGTGGTTTTACCATAGGAATATCAAATTGAGTTTTTGTGTCACTACAGCACAACCATAAGATTAATGGCATGGGTGTTATTGACAATTTTGATTGTGATGTCAAAAATAAATTTTGTAAAAAAATTTTGAACATTTTTTTTCTCTGCATATGAAAGTTAGTTCCACTATGTGAATTTCACTGAAATCTGAGTTCATATGTGCAAATGGGAGCAATTTGTGAAAATCCAAAATTTAAAAAAATTTGGTGCAATTTTTACGGCTTCCACAAAACTTGTGGCAAAAATGTGGATAACTTTTGATGCCCCACCCCTTGAGTCCCCCTTTGAGGATACTCATCGTAAGGTGGTCGTGATTCAGAGACGATCGTGAGCACATGGGATGGATGGACGCATGGTGGCGAGGGTCATCATCGCCGCTTGCGACTTTAAATATAATTATTCCCCAACATAAGTGGCGTAAATGATTAATGAATGGTAGTTTACATTTATAAAATGGTTAATACTGCAATAGGCTACTGCAACACAAAACAATCCTCTCCTCACATTTGCCTTATAGGACCTCTGCCTATTTCAAATAGTAACAGTGCAAACAATATTGCCATGTTTGTTTTATTCATCTAGAACAGTGGCCCATTTCATGACCTTGTGCTCATCTTGAATACAGTCTAAAGATGTCCTACTACCACAATGCCAGAACAGGGGATTTATTATTAAGGAGTCTTCAAACACATAATGGTGATTTTGATGTCATTTGAGTCTTCCACGTGAGGGCACATGGAAATGGAACTGGTCAGAAGTGTAAGAAGCTGTAGTGCCTTATGGGGTTAAGAGCCACAGAACTGGACAAGACAAACCTAAACTCAAAAAAAACAAAAAAAACAAAAAAAGAGATTGTACTGCTAAGAAGTAAGGACACGTGACTGAACAATCAATGTAATATTAAACATCGTGCATCCCTCACTGATGCTCTGAACTTACAGCCCAAAAAAAAGACATGACAGCTATGTAGGGCATAGGGAGACCACGTGCCACACCTCCAGCCTATTGCCGTATCATCCATTTAGTGACTGCAAACTGATGTCTATTTGCAAATGATCTGCCAATAGCTACTTGATTATTTCACAGGAGGCTTCACTCCTGCCTGGATCACACCTCTGGATACCGACATCAGTGCACAACCAGCGAGACAGCGGCCAGTAAGTGGTATTACCTTAATTGTTTGAGACGATGCCATGATCCAAATCACTTGCTTTTCTTGTAAAACTAGTTATTTTCCCATGTTCCGGAAGAAATTATAGCCTCTCGCTGGGCCACATCCGTTACCCACGTGCCATATTCTTCCCGTATCTTTTCAAAATAAAAGCACAAAGAATGGAGACGCAATGGGACAGACCCCGACCAATAAATGGAGATGTCAAAAATACTATTCATTTGTAAATGTGTCAAAATACTATTAAGCGCATAGATTATGTACAATCTATTTTATACTCTTCTATTAATATGTGGATTTCAAGAATAGATTTCGATTGGAAATGACTACTTCAGTGGTGAACAAGGTTATTAACATTGAACACAAAGTGCAGTTGGACAATTTATCACAAGTATAAATTTTAATATAAACACACTTTTTCAGTTATCCCCAAACAGTGGTTGTTAATGTAAAGTATAACTCATCCCAAGATTAAACAGCTGAGGTAACAAAATTTGCAGTATGGATTTTTCTTTCCATCATCACTTTATAATAGTATAATTCAATTGCAATATGATCAAATAATGCAAATAAAATTCATTTTAAAAAACAACAACTTTTGACAGCATAGTTTTGTTTACAGTGGCACTTTTCTTATAGTTAAAACACCATTTAAAGCAATTATTAAACAAGTCCCCAAGGCATTTGTAAATTATATTACCCAGCCCTAAAAAAGGTGATGGAACATGTTTAGAACTTAAAAACTTTTGGCAGGCTTTCACATTTTAAAGTCAACCCAACAGTGCCTCGGTGTCCGGAAGAGTGGGCTCTGGTGAGGTTTTACTGGGAGAGTTTTTAGCGCTATTGTCCTGTTTCCCATCTGTACAATTATCACTGTCAACAGTGATGACGTTCAGCGCGCTCTTCTCTTTACGGTCACTGCTTTTGTGCCTTTTGCTTTTCTTCTTGTGCTTCTTTTTCTTCTTACGGTGCCGTCTACTCCTCTCCGGCGAGTTTTCAGAATTGAGCTCCACATCCTGACCTTTATCTTTGCTTTTTTTCCTATGTTTTGACGAATCACGTTTGGTAGCGTCGTTACAAGGTTCCTCCAAGTGCCTGGTTTTGTATTTCCTCTTTCCACCGGGCTTATCGTGGTGAGATTTTCTTTTCACAGAAGGGGATCGGCTACTGGAATAAGATTTCGAACGTCCTCTCACACGGCGCCTCTCCCTACTTCGGCTCCTAGACCGGGTGTATCTACTATGCCGACCATCTCTGTCATAGTAGTGATAGCTCCCTGAATAACTGCTGTGTGTATATGTGCTGTGGCTATCCCTCCTTTTGTAATAAGAGTAATAGTCATCTCTGCTAGAGTTGGAATGACCCCTGTCTCTGCTGTAGGAATTTTCTGGAGTCCTCCGTTCTCTGCTTCGGGATCTTCTCTTCATTCTCTGTGCCCTGTATTTAGAGTTACGTGCATCTTTGTGTGTCTCTTTGCTTCTCTTTTCAGGTGTATGCATCCTTCGACTGGTCAATGATGAGGTCTTATGCCTTTCTTTTACATTTGGTTGAGGAACATTTGCCCCTTCTGAGAGTCCATCGTCAACAGGACCACTACTTAGTGATACTGCGGGACTGACACTTGTAAAACGAATGTGTTGAGGCAAACTGGGCTTTTCTTTATTATCTTCCTCATCTGAGGAGTCTGAAGAAAGTTGAACAAGCTCTGGAGTCCTTTCGGCAGTGGGTTTGACAAACCCCACTATTACACAATCCTCACTGTCAGAGGAAAATAACTCATTCTGTGGAGTCTCTTCTTTTTGGTTAAGAGGGCTTACGGTTTCCACTGGAGCCTGAAAGCTCTGGTCTTCTTCCACACTGCTGTCAGAGTCTGAATGTGGCAGTGAGAGCTGTTCGACCCGACTGGGCTCTGACTGGGTGGAGTAGGAGGGCCCGGGCGTCTCGTCGTCCCACATAGAGTGACTCATGTTGGTGGAGTTAGAGTCTCCTGGAGGGTCCAGCTCTACTGACTGAGCTTCATCCTCTGATAAAGCAATAACAGAGGAGTTAGAGCTGTTTTCATCCGTGGATGAAGGACCTTGGTAGTCATACACTGCATGCTGGTCATAGGCTTCCATGTTAAATGGCGACTTGGCAAAGCTGATGAACTCATGCAGAAAGTGTTCAGTGCAACCCTGAAGAAACGGCCTGAGTTCCTCTAACATAGCACCATCTTCCACATCATAGCGAGTGATGCGCGACATGACAATGTGTTGTACTATATTGACCAAAGAGCCATGAGCCCCATACAACACCATCAGTTCTCTTTTTAGCCAAGGGACAAGTCTGTGTAAGCAGGCAGGATTTCTCCTATAGAACTCAGCAGATGTATCTCGAGATCGGCCACCATCTCGCACGCCTCGGACTCTCACACCTTGGCGGTACAGTTCTTTCCTAAAGTTAATCATTTCTTGTTCTCTCAAAGTATTAACAGATCTCCCTTCACTTACTGCTCTCCTCTGAGCAGCTAGCTTTGTCATGATGCGGCGAATGTAGCGGTCTTGCCTTTGCGGTGGGGGGTTTGTCGAAGTCTCAAACATGACTCCATTTTCAGGAGGTGCGATTGTCCTCTGCATATGTCGATTGACCCCTGTAAGAGTGGTGCGATATCTAAAGCGTACACCACCAAAAGTCCCAAAAGAGCCATTGTCTGCGGGCTTCAAGTCAAACTTCTTAAAGTCTTGCTCTGATTTGATACTGTGATAGATGGAATTAAAAGGTTGTTTGCATAGTGGGCACTCCGCTTTGTTCTTGGACCACTCGTGAATGCAGCGGAAACAGAACTTGTGTAGGCAAAGGTCCAAGTATGAGATGTTGTTAAACATGTCCAAACAGATGGGGCACTTGGAGTCTGGAGACACTTCTGTGGACATCTCTCCAGATTTTCTTTTTGCACGACTCTGGTTGTGCTGTAAGGCAATCTTGATGGCAGACATGGTCTGGGAAAACAAGTAAGAATAAAATAAAATCTTCCATAAGTTAAAGCCTGAAAGAAAACATTATTTATTGGATAACTTTATATTTCAAAACATAACATGCACTCAGTGACGACTCACGCTGTTAAAAATAGCTCATTTAAAACGAAGCAGCTAAGTTTAGAGTAGAAAGACAGTACGGAACATTGTAGATTTAGCCCTAGAGTCCATTTTGATTGACGCCTTTTACATTTTATTGCCATTAAACGTTAAAGCGGAATAATTCGGAGTTAACACTTTTTATTTTTGACCACACTTGGCTGTTGTTAGCCGTCAGTAGCTAGCTGCCGCTACACTAGCAGAGATGGATTTCATAGTTTTTACACAGGACGAGAGATAAAAGTTCATAAATTACCTCCGATTTTCCCATAAACTTGAATAGTGAATCGTTATGTGGCTTTCGCCGTCTTAATTAGATGTTCCCTCTCATAATATCAGAATAAAACACTTGTTTTCGTTCCCAAAGACTCAAGTAAACCTTTCATAACACCGCACTCTTCCTCTGCTCTATACCAGCTGTCAAGACTTAAAGCTTCTACGCTGCCCCCTTTCGTCTACTCTGGCGAACAGCACTTCTTAATTCTTATTAGAAGTAACTTGACATTTTATTTCCCCATTATTACATTTGATTATTATTATTATTATTGACTCCACTTTGTCAGCTAGCAAAATGATACCAGTGACAATCACTAGGTATGCATGCACTGCTGCATTTATAGAGTGAATGTGCCAGAGGCCAAATTCATTTTACTACCTAAGCATTGTCAGCTGTGA
>JACM01052991.1:0-19656 GCA_000787095.1 Periophthalmodon schlosseri
CACTAGCGGTTAGCAGGTTAGCTATGTCCATTTATATATACAGCCTATGGTACCAATATATCTGGCTCCAACATGTGTGCTCCAGGCAGGAAAAATCAAAGACCACAGAGACACACTTCACGCTGGGAAGAGCCAAACCATTCACATCGTCACTCCTTATGTCCCTTTCCCGGAGATTGCACTGGAATATTCCATCTGGCTGCGTCGTTTAGATTAACTCTTGTTGCCACCTTTTCAAATGACTTTTGCAGCTGTAAACTGTGTACAATCATGTCGTTTTCTGTGTTGTGTGAGTCAGTGAGAGGAAGGTGGGGGACTGCACAATAGACTGCACTGAGTGTACCTAAGCGTGACTGCTGATCATTTCTATACTAAGTGTCTGTTTGAAAAGGACCGGCCTTGTTTCATGGCACAGTGAGACACCAAGAGTAGTTCACAGCTGTAATTACTGTATGCATCATGTTGTCACCAGCCATGACGAATGCTTCACTCTTGATGTATTGTTTATGTAAATGAGCCAGTACCTGTTTTCATACACACTCCGTAGAATGCACAGTACATACAGACGTTATACGTTAGTTAGTCTGTAATATCTCAATTGTTCAGGAGTGGTCCATGATAGGAAAGGTTTCAAAGGTCATGTTTATTTAAAATGAATAAACATGACCTTGGTAGAAGTGGTGGGATTTAACGAAGTAAAAGTAGCAAAGTACTGTACTTCAAGGTCCTATATTACACAAAATTAACTCATGTTGTAATGTTGTTACCTGAACACTCAAAAACATCCCTGGAGTTGTGTTTCATTCACACATGTTTGAGTAACACTTTATTATTACATCTACATCTCCAAAGCTCAAAATGCTTTTCCACCTTGTGATGTCATGAAGCGATAGTTTTCAAGTTAACAGCTACTTTTTACCTTTAGTTCAGTAGAGATGGGACTCAAATCATCCAAATGATTCTAGTGAAGGTGTGTGGAGTTTAAAAACACAGTGGAGCACTTCCTGTATTACCACATGACATCATAAGGTGGATGTTTTCCATTTGAGAGAAGAACTCAGCATAAATGTGCAGAGTGTGTTTTGTTAAACATGTGTGAATGAAACAAAACACAATCGTTTAATTATAATAATTTGTTAAAACCACATGAAACTGAAGGTGCCTGTTTCCGCACGGAGCCGGCACAGCACGGACACTACAGCAGTGAAGAGAGCGGTGTAGTTTAGAGTTTAGGTCCACACTAGGACTTTTGAACCGAGCTGTGCTCAAGCACCTGCACAACCGAACGAGCCACACACTCACACCTGCACAACCGAACGAGCCACACACTCACACCTGCACAACCGAACGAGCTGTGTGCTGTTTGTTCACATGTCGCGGAGCTGTGCTGTCGCTTTAGCGGAGAAAATACGCCCAGAGGCATGAAATATCTCTTAAGTAGTGAGGCAGATATGAGTCCTGCTGTGAGACTCCTCCTGAGTTTATGGATTAAACAACGGTGTGGAGCCGCGAGGACAACACGAGGCTCTAAACTTCTGTCACAGTCCTGACTGAAGTTGAGCGCGGATTCATCCTGAGTTTGGAGTTTTTTCATCCACGTTTTCCTCTTATTCTCTGTCCTCTCCGTCGTGCCGTGCTTTGACCCCCCTCCTCCAACCAGGCCAAAGTGTTTTGCGCTCACACTACCGGGGCTGGGGGGGCTGTCCCTGCTTGGACACGGTTTGACTGGGCCCACCCTAATATACTTTTAATGATATTTTATAGAAGGTAAAAAAATTAATAGATTACTCGATTAATCAAAGTAAATTATCGATTGATTACTCGATTACTAAAATAAACGATAGCTGCTGCCCTAATCCGTACTTTCTACTCCACTACATTTTTGAGCTGGACTGAAAAATAAAACTATTTTTCATTATTGTGTGAGACCTGCTGAAAAAGCTGAGGGTTTATTTTAACACATTCATAATTTGAGCAAAACAAAAATATACAAATAAAAACAGCTAAAAAAAAAAAAGATTGAATTCAGTTGTTCTGTTGAGCAAAATTCAGCACAAATCTTTATCAAAATACACTACAAAATCACTACATTTGAAGCTTTATAAGAAGAAAATATGTGTTAAATACTTTTACTTTTTTCTCTTTAAGTATATTTTTAAATGAGTACTAATATGTTTACTTAAGTAGATTTATTCATATCATACTTTAACTTTTACATGAGTATTTTTGCTCCAGTATCTGTACTTTTACAGTAACAAAACTGAGTACTGTACTTCTTCCACCACTGCTTGGTCTTGTACTACAGTCTGGAGGTACTGGTCTTTGTAGCTCCTCTTCATGGTACATTTACATGCACTCACACACTGAACATGTGTGTGTGTGTGTGTGTGTGTGTGTGTTTATATAGCGGTAATGGCCTGAAAATGTATATTCAACACTATATTTCATTTTGTTTAGTCCGCTGCCTCCGGCTCTAAAAAGCATCTCTTCTGCTTTGCCCAGTGGGTCAGCGGCCCCGATTAAACTCCAGCAGCACTCTGTAATATTCAACCATCACTCTATACATGTTTGTGTGTTAGGACTCTTGACATTTCCCTTTATAATGGAAAGTGGCATTTAAGCGTCTAACCAGTGTCAAGGCCAATAGATGTTTGAGGAGTGACAGGCTGAGCCCACGTAGAAAGCTTTGTACGTGTCCCTCCATAAGAAACGCATGTGGTGCAGCAGTAACATTATGAGATCTATATCTGAAGTGCAGGGCCTATATTTCTGTCAGGTGTAATGACCTGTCACAACAACATATTTAGAAGATTGATGTATCGCTGAAGTAAATATAGATGATAAACGATAATATTGAAATTAACTTATGCCACTGCGCAGATTTAAACCACAAAAACTACTCTAAATCTACAATATTGTTGAAAAAGACGTATTGTGCTCGTGTCTGCTCTGTATGTCTATAATCTACGACACCCGTGGATCATCATGTTAGAATTTGCACATTTCAAATCACGATATTCACCGAAAACGACTTAATAAAAGAAACAAGTCCGCTGTCTTCCGCGTTTGAAAACTGCGGTGCCCAGTGGGAGCTGACGTCGCCGTAAACGTCATCACGACAAAGAGCCGTCGGACGCTCCTACGGATAACAGCAGGTTACGCTAGCGATTAGCAGATTTTTTTTTCCGCTGACTACGCAACGATGCGGAATCCTACGTGTATCATCGATTAAGAAAATAAAATTGGAGAACGAAGTTAGTACGTCACAGTGGGTGTCGGCCGGTGGTGGTGAAATGTGGGTAGATCGGCAAAATGGCGTCTGGAAAATAAACGATTAAAGATGCACATGCACGAATCACTCTAAATACAACTTCAGATAAATGAGAAGGAAACAACTATGACATGGGTAAACGCTCTGAAAAGTCGATTTTGCAGAATAGGTCTGACTTAAAATCATCGACTGCAATAAATAAATCGCAGAATGAAACACTTTAGTCGTTAGTTTGCATCTGTAATGAATCATAGACGTTATTAATTTAAACATTTACAGCTTAAATCTTATCATATAGTCAAAAAATAACTCAAATTTCCCAGTAGTGCAAAGAAAAAGTACACAAGATAAATACTGTCTCCCAAAAAATATATTTCCAAGTTTAATATACTGAACGACAAGTCGATACAGTGATATTCAGGACAGGTCCAGTGACGAGGGCCATCGCATTGGTACATCAACGGGTTTTATGTAACGTTTGGTAATGGCCCCTTTTGTATTTATGCAAATGGAAGGCAGTTTATTAGTAACAACGTGTGGGAAGTCATTCAAATTGAAGGCTTTCACACACAATCAGGTTTTTTCAGCGCCGCATCGATTATATAGAGTCAAAGTCAGGAATCAATAGACTGTCCTTTGACTATGAAGGACTCAAGGGAGCAGGGAAATAAGGCTCTATCTGGACTACAATATATTTTTCTTTTTCTGTAGAACAACATGGAAATCGGACTGGCTTATTTCCCAAAAGTCTTGTATCTAAAAGAGGAATGCTATTTGGATTCTGTCTACAAATACATGGCCTGCTATAAGAACAAAAGTGCTCATGTTTCCTATTCTCTTTTGGAAAAGCACATGATGAAGAAGCCTGAAAAGAGGCACCCGAGCGTGACTCACATTCTGTCTAAGGCCAAACATTCGGGTTGGATGCAAATTTGGCTGCACCGACAGTTATCGGCTCGGAATTAATGACGTCATTTTGAGTCTCGTGTTAAAGGGCCGGTGTTACGCTACTGTCTGATCCATGTTCTAATGTTGTTTCCTCGTCACAAACAGACCTGGAGTTGCGTTTTGTTTTATTCAGACATGTTTAACACACAAACCCTGCAGATTTAGGCTGAGTTCTTCTGTCAAACTGAAATCACTCAGTTCCACATTGTGATGTCATGTGGTAAAACAGGAAGTGCTCCACTGTGTTTTTAACCTCCACACACCTTCACTAGAATCATTTGGATAATTTCAGTCCTGGAATTGCCGATTTCTACTGAACTAAAGATAAAAGGAGCAGTTAACTTGAAAACTACCGCTTCGTGACATCACAAAGTGGAACAGAGCATTTTGAGCTTTGTAGATATAGACAGACTAATAATAAAGTGTTACTCAGACCATGTTGAATGGAACAAAACACAACTCCAGGTCTGTTTTTGAGAAGGTAACAGCGTTCTAACATTACTTAAAACTCATAAGAATCAGTTTTGCGTAATGTAGGACCTTTAAGTAAAAGATGTAATGTTTTCTATATGTTTAACAGATTCTGTGATGAAATGGGTCTCAAGACTATGAAGATAACATTTAAAAATATAGATGAGCTTATTCAGAATGACTTGCAAAAATTCTCAGATACCCAGTCCAGTGAGGTTCATCTGGTCTTCTGAGCATTTATTTTAATAAATTATTTTTCAACCCAAGGTTTAGTTTGTTTTCATACCTGATACTTTGAACTGCTCACTGGCCTCTTCCTCAGAGTGGTCACGTGATGTTGCTGTGACGTGTCCGGTCAGCTGATTGAGGTTTTGGCGCTGCCTTTCTGCCGGTAGAGGCAGGACAACAGCGCCATCTGCAGTCCGACTTCTTCAGGACAGTATCCCCTTGCGCCCGCCCCCACCGGTAGAAAGCCAGCGTCAAAACCTGTTTAAACCAGCTGAGCGGACACGTCACAGCGACCACTCTGAGGAAAAGCGTTAGTGAGCAGCCGAAACGGTCAGGTATGAAAACAAACTAAACCTTGGTCTGAAAATGTAATCTATCCAATAAGTTCTCAGATACCTCTCACACACTGCGTCACCCGCACTCAAAACAAAACCACAAAACGCAGAACTGAAACACAGAAGGTGAGAATATGACTGTGTCGCTCTGATAGGGTGACATAAAATATCTGCTTTGCTCACTAGTCACGGCGTAATGTAAACTGACAATAACACTTCAATGCACCGGAGCATTCATAATAGAATCCGGCCTCACATCCATAAATAATAATAAGTACATAATCTTGAGAGCGCGTGTGCGGATGTCATCTGCTCTGACATGCTTGGATGTCTAGGAAGTCACTTAAAGAAGGCTGTTAATATGCCATAATATGATATACAATCCTTAGGCACATTAGCCCGAGCTGTCAATCACGGTTTCCTTGTTTGACCTGTTTCTGTCCCTAAGAACAACAAGAGCCGCACTGCAGATGTGACACTTGCCTCCGTTCTTTTTGTGTCGCTCTGAAAGTGACTAATGCACAAACTTTTATCTGTTTGTTTAATCTTGTTTTTGCGCCGATTCATGTCAAGATCAGGTCAGACATTTTGTTCATAGCGCATAATCTGAATGCCAAGAGCACAAAGGGTTTAAAGCAGACCTATTCCGCCAAATCGACTTTTCAGAGATTTTAACCATGTTTTAGTTGTTTCTCCTTCTCATTGACCCTCTCGAAGTTGTTTTTGGAGTGAAGTTTAATCATTTATTTTCAAGACGGCCTATTGCCGATCGATCTCCGTTTTCACCGCCACCGGCAAACGCCCACTGCCCTGTACTTACTTCGTTCTTCAGTTTTATTTTCTTAGTCGATGATACACGTAGGATTCGGCAGCTACACGGCTGTTTGTTGTTCTTTGTACGGCGACGTCAGCTCCCACTGGGCGCCGCAATGTTCTAACGCAGAAGTCAGCGGACCTGTTTATTTTATTAAGTCGTTTTAGATGATTATTGCGATTTAAAATGTCCAAATTATAACGTAATGATCCACGGGTGTCATAGATTATAACTATAGTGCGGACACAAGCACAGTAGGTGTGGAAATACGTGCACATCTGTAAACAACCCATCATGTTTTCAATCATAGACATGCGTTGACTTCACGCTAACAGAACTTACACGATACTGAGAAACTCTCTTTTCTTGGAGTTTGCTTTATGTTCAAAGTTCATGGAATATGCTGCTCATGCATTTCATATCTTTGGCTAAAATAACCTTTACAGAAGGTCAGGCTCATTCTGCATTACTAAGCCTCATATGCATTTTCACACATAAGTCTGTGTGGAATGCTCTGGAATCTCCCTGACCACATGCACACACTTTCTCTAATCGTATTGTGCAGACGGCTGGGCATATGTAACGACGCGGTGGAAGTCCTTGGGCTCTGGACTTATGGACAAACGCACATGGCTCCGTCTTCCGCTGAGAGTGAGGTGTTTGCGTTTGCGTCTCTCTCTTTTGAACAAACACATCTCTTGGTATGTTCTCGGTGAAGTAACACTGAAACGCCCCCACCCTCTTGAGTCTGATAAATCCTTGTTGAGTTTTTGTTTTGACACGAGGACATCGCATTTTAACACAACAAACAAATTATAAAGGAGCTAACAATTAATTACCCAAAAGGTTAGTTTTCAATGTTTTATTAAAGCGCATTAAAATACGATTAAAATACAACAGTTATGAAAACATCACATGAACAGATTGTGAAGACAAAGGTACTGACCAAACCAGACAACAAAGTACACACATTTGAAGTTAAATAAGTTTACATGAACCAAAGACGACGGCGTGTTTGTTTAGATTTTTAGCTTCTTCTTTGCACAATGTTTTAACTTAAAGGGCCCATATTACGCCGTTTTCTGATCTATGTTCTAATGTTGTTTCCCCGTCACAATCAGACCTGGAGTTGTGTTTTGTTTCATTCACACATGTTTAACACACAAACACACCTGCGTATTTAGTCTGAGCTCTTCTCTCAAACTGAAAACACTCTGTTCCACCTTGTGATGTCACGTGGTGATACAGGAAGTGCCCCGCTGTGTTTTTAAACTCCACGCACCTTCACTAGAATCATTTGGATCATTTTGAGCTCTGGATTCGCCCATCTCTAGTGAACTAAAGGTAAAAGGAGGCAGTTAACTTGAAAACTACCACATCATGAACATACAAGGTGGAACGGAGCATTTTGAGCTTGGAGACGTGGACAGACTAATAATAAAGAGCTACTCAAACACGTGTAAATGAAACAAAACACAACTCCAGGTCTGTTTTTGAGGAAGTAACAGCGATAGAACATGGCTTAAAGCTCAGAAGAGTCAGTTTTGTTTTTACTAACTTATGTGTTTGAGCTGTGATTTGGTACATTTTTTAATTAACATCTCGCACATCCTAAAGCCACTTTCATCTTTTTTCTCTGTTATAACTATATGCCACACCGGTGACTTGGTTGAGTGATACTTTGCTCTGACGTATAGGCTCTGACATTAAGACTCTGCTGTTTAAACAGGTCAGTGGTTGAAAATGCCATCTATTTCTGTACTAACTCAAAACGAGAGGTCTGAACTGTTATAATCATCTGTTCATTATGGAGATCCTGAACCTCTTCACCTGCTCAGGGACTCTGGCGACATATTCACGGAAGTAGTCCTGTTAGAATATGGTCTGAGATTAAAGCACAATGCATGGTGGGTACGTTTCTAACCAGCGCTGTGTGCCACTTCCTCCGTCGCAGCAGAGAAGGACCTTTTTGCATTAATGTATCGTGTCCTCTCCCTCCCCATGTTTCCATTATTCATTTCCATACTTAATGATATGTGCTCGCGTGCTCGTCTCGATTTCTTGTTGCCTTCGTCTTGCACCTATAATATTAATATGGCTCTGTACAGTGGTGGGTCGTGCAGTTACATTTACTCGAGTAACAGTGCAGTATATTTTCTAACACCATACTAATATTTTAGAAAAGGCAGGTTTATTGGTCCACAAAGTAATTCAAAGTGCTTTACAGAATAGGAAAGGCATTAAAATCACAATACAACAAATCAAAACATAAATGATCACAAATAATCATCATAAAATCAACATTAAAAGAGAAGAGGCAGAATAAAAACCTTTCAGTCATATGCACAGATAAACAGAATCGTTTGGAGCCTGGATTTAAACATTGTCAAAGTAGAGGCCTGTCTCACATCTTCAGGACTGTTCCAGGTTTTAGCTGCAGAAAACTGAAACACTGACTCCCAATGTTTAGTCCTGGTTTAGTCCTGGTTTAGTCCTGGTTTAATCCTGACTCTGGGCTCCAGAAGGAGGCCGGTCCCTGAAGTCCTCAGAGTGTGAGATGGTTCATGTGGCTCTCACATGTGGGAGATGTTCTTTGGCGCTGGTCCGTGGAGAGACTTGTAACAAGCAGAGCTGCTTTAAAGTCTCTGAGCCACAGGAGCCACAGACCTGAGCCACAGGACACATGTGTGAAGTACTTCCTGGTTCTAGTCAGGACCCGAGCAGCAGTGTTCTGGATGTACTGCAGCTGTCTTAAGGCTCGTCTGGAGAGGCCAGTGAGCAGGACGTTACAGTCGTCTGACCTACTGGAGACAAACGCATGGATAAGTCTCTCCAAGTCTGGTTTTGACAGTAAACCTTTAATTTTTGCACTGTTTTTTAGATGGTTGCAGATGTTTTAGCCTTACAGAGTAACAGGACTCTTATTTGAGTAAAATTTTTGATTACTCTTTGTTTTTTTTTCTTTTATGTTTTCTGTACCAGATTTGTGCATCATAGTCCAATGAGGTTCATCTGGTCTTCCGCTATTAAAATAGATTTGTCCATCATTTAATGTTCTGTCCTTCCAATTAAATTGATTTCAAATCATAAATCAGATGTCTGGACAGTTCCATCTTATAGTTTTTTTTTGTTTTGTTTTTTTATTGTGATATTAGAGACAATATAAACAATAAAAGACATTAGACATTTTGACTTGAGGGAACAGGGTTCGCATACATCAAGGTTTGAAGGGGGTGGTAAAATGGTCACATTTTTATACAGCGTTTTTCCACCTTCAGGCACTGAAAGCACTTTACATGAAGGAACCACTCATCCATTCACACACACATTCACACACCAGTGTACGCAGACACTGGGGACAATGTGGCTTGACAGTGTCTTGCCCAAGGACACGACAACAACAAGCGTTCATCTGTGGGAGCTGGAATTGCACCGCCAACCTGTGGGCCAGTGGATTTGACCGCTCAAACAATGATGCTTTTTATGTTGAGAACGGGATTCGAACCGCCAACCTTCAGATCTGTGGGCAATCACTCGACCAACTGTTCTTCTTATATGTGTGTGTGTGTGTGGGTAGGAAAGTAATAAAAAACAGCTAAAGAAATAAAAGGGAAAGGGCAGAAAAGAGGAAAATATTATATTTTAGTGAGTTTTTTTCCTTTTATTTCCTTATCTTTTATTTATTTAATATACTCCGTTTTCTCCTTCCTTCCTTCGTCCTACAGTTCCTCTTAATCGAGCTGTAGTTTCCCTAAATACTTTTTTTTACTCGTACATGAGTAATTTCTTGGACCACTACTTACTTCTACTTCAGTAATATTATTTTGAAGTAACATTACTCTTACTTTAGTACAGTAGAATCTACCGACCTCTGCTGCTACACCACAAAATACAAATCTATTTCCATTCCAACAGTCAATAACAGTGTAACAGTCCTATTCTGCAAAATGGACTTTTCAGAGCTTTGAACCAGGCTGTAGTTGTTTCCTTCTGATTTACCCTCTGAAGTTGTATTTGGAGCGATTCATGTTCGAGCAATCAAACACCATTTTGCAGATCAACCCCCGTTTTCACCGCCACCGGGACACGCCCACTGCTCTGTACTTACCTCGTTAAGTCGTTTTAGATGAATATTGCGATTTAAAATGTCCAAATTATGACATAATGATCCACGTGTGCGATTCTAACTATAGAGCAGACTCAAGCACAATAGGTCCGCTTTAAATCTCTGTCAGTGTTTACATTAAAAACCCAGAGGCACTTTCCTGTATGTCTTTATTTGCTCATACGTTTGCGTGTTTAACCAGGCTGTATCTGGCTGCCTTTTCTTAATCTATGTTATACTTCTACACGTGTTAACTGTGCACGTTATGCCCAAATACTATTCATAATGCATAGAACCACGGTGAGCTTCCTACAGCTTTTAAAATCAAACACTTTGTTATGTCCACAGCAGCGGGGATGCAAACGGTAGTGCTAAAAAAACACGCAGAATTTGACTGTGTCTCCTTTTTGTAATTACTGTGGGGATTTGAAATGCCAGCTTGGGTGTTTATGTGGTTAGTGTGTCAGCCTTTCCGAGTCACGCGGTCCAGCCAGCGGGCGCGAGGTGCCAGCCAGTATGCAGGAGTTAATAGATTCCCGTCCCTGGTGCTTTTAGTGCAGCCTGATCTCCTGCTGACGGCTTCACACTCGGCTCTGAGCGCGGGAGATGGCGTGGTGGGCGGCTTAGAATAGAGCCTCTTTAACTCTGCAAACATTTGGTTAATGTACCTTATTACTCCCCCATTGAGCTGATATTCACTTTCCATTCAAGTCAGCCTGATGAAAAAGGCACCCCTGAAAATCCCGCCCGCTCTCACATGGGCCATTGATATTTATGCTGGTGGATGCAATTCGCTTAATTCTGCGGCGGAAATGTTTGTTTTTTAATAACCTCCCTCTATGGATGTTGAATGAACAAGGGAGCCATAATAAATCCCTGATATTAATTATACTACTATGTGTGTGTCTTCATTTTCTCGGCGCCTGGTCTGACTGCAAAACAGAAATGCCCCAAGAATCCGGTGCTCCCTCCAGTGTTGTTCCCTGACGCACGAACATGGCCGTAAGGTTCGTTTTGTTTAAAGGGCCCATATTACGCTATTTTTTGATCTATGTTCTAATGTTGTTTCCTCGTCACAAACAGACCTGGAGTTGTGTTTTGTTTCATTCGCACATGTTTAACACACAAACCCTGCGTATTTAAACTGAGTCCTTCTCTCGAACTGAAGGCACTCTGTTCCACTTTGTGATGTCATGTGGTGATACAGGAAGTGCTTCACTGTGTTTTTAAACTCCACACACCTTCACTGGAATCATTTGGATCATTTCAGCCCTGGAATTGCCAAACTCTACTGAGCTAAAGGTAAAAAGTAGCTGTTAATTTGAAAACTACCGCTTCATGACATCACAAGGTGGAACAGAGCACTTTGAGCTTTGGAGATGTAGACAGACTAATAATAAAGTGTTACTCAAACATGTGTGAATGAAACAAAACACAACTTCAGGTCTGTTTTTGAGGAAGTAACAACATTATAACATGACTTAAAGCTCACAATAGTCAATTTTGCGTCATATAGGACCTTTAAAGGTACATATTATGCAAAATAGACTTTTTTCACTCATCATTAGCTCATGTGTAGTTGTATTTAGATTGATTCATGCATGTCTGAGTAATCCAGTTTGGAGTGTGGCCGTATCTGTTCTCACCTACCCCCTATACCCACTTACTTCCCTATACTAGCATATTTTGCCTACGGGTCATACAGTATGTGCAAAGTTTAGCTCCTTGCTCCAGTGAAATGCCACTATAAAGAGGTGGGGCCTATCAGTTCTGCAATTTTGAACAGGAGATAACGGACCTGTTTTTGTTAGCAAGCCATTTTCAATCAGTTTTGCGGTTTACAATCAACAAAATATAACAAAATGATCTGTACGTTATATAGTTAAAGACGCTGTATCTAAGAGCTAGTTCCTTTTGCAGTGGCCCAAAGTTATTCCTCACTTGGCTAATACACTCCGAGCATCTTCATTATTCACCGCAATGAGTTTATAAGCACTTTTCAAAACAGCTAGCACGCTAACACGCACTTCCTCATTACTGGACGACAAACGTAGACGCAGATGACTTATTTTGACCTCAAAAGCTTCTTATACATTGTACATTTGGGTTTCAGACGACATCACGACATTCTACAGGCCAATGTTATTTCACACAGATGGGGGCAGGTAAAATGAGTATTGTTAAAATGCAGGTTTTTGCTGTAACAGAGTGAGATCTTGGGTCTAGTCGCTAATAGACGTGATCAGGATCAACATTTTTGCATTTACCGTCGAGATATTTCATGGCAAAGTACAATGTAATTACCGTATTTTCCGGACTGTACGTCGCACTGTTTTTACTTATACTCAGATGCGATTTATATGTGAAATATATGTTTTTTTCTTCATTATTATGCATTTTTTTGGGCTTGTGCGACTTATAATAATAGGGCATCGTCACATTCTTGAAATCCACCCATCCGCACTGGGGCAAGACCAATTCTGCCCAACGACATGGGGGAAAAATCAGGTACGGGCCCGTTAAGTACTAGAAAATACTGGAAGAAAGCGTAACGTCTCCTTTAAGGATTCACACAATACTCGTTCTTATCCCCCTTTTTTCTCATCGTCCCTGTCGCCCTCTCTCATCCTCTCCCCACGCAAACATACTGTGGCCTTGCTCTGTTCCTGCCGCCTGCCGTACTGTATGCGCACAAAAGCACTTGAGACAACTTTTTCCCTCAAGCCACTTAGCAGCTTTATATAGCAACTACCCAAGGAGAGGATTAACAGCAGGACACATGAACAGAAACCCTCACTGAGATATGGAACTCCCGAGCCACTTATACCCACCATGTATTCCTTTAGCCCCGTCTACCACCTTTTATGATACATTATGGATGCTTTTATCTGTATGGGATTGTGTCGGGTAGCGTTTGGGCCCGGCCAGCCTTCGACTCTTAACACCGAGAGTCTATTTACTTTGAAAAATCCACTGGAGCCTCTAAGCCTAAGTACTTGCCCAGATATTTGATCAAATCTCTCCCACTACTTTTTCAAAGGTGTCGTTTTTTTTGGAGCTCGTGGAGTGCCGCCAATCTCTACCTCCCCGGACTTTTGGATCTGAGAAAAAGCCTGCCTCATAGCACAGCCTCACCGCCGCAAAACTTATCCACAAAATGCACAAGTGTACATCCTGTATTATCATTCCAGAGCTGATAGCGTCTAATTATGAGCCTTGGCTTTGATTAGTCTCTCTGTAACAAGCTAATTAGATGGAGCCTTGTAATATCATCTGTGCCATTACCACAGAGACATGGCTGGGAAAGACACCAATAACAGAAGGCACGAATGCGCTCCCCGCTCTCCCCGCACAAAGATTTGATAGACTAAATGTTAAGTGCCACGGTCTGATTTCCCTTTGATTAAGTGCCTTTTTAAGCCCTCCTACTCCGTAATAGAATCTTTATTCCGTCTCCTTACTCATCACGAAAGGATTGTTCTCTCTTGAAGCACAGGATCGCGCGGCTTAAATTGCGAGAACCGCCGCTGTCGACATTTTAAGCGATAGCATCAGAGCGTTGATTGGTTTCTCTGCCCCCGCGATACAGTAGCTATTTATCCAAAAACCAACTATCGTCAGATCACAGTCAGAAGTTCTCCCTCGGCAGTGCAACTTTAAAGCTGCAGAAGAAGAAGGCTAGATTAATTCCGCGCTCCAACTTCCTGCAGCCTGTGTTATTATCCCTCTAACAATCCGTTTAAGAGCTGTCACACACTTTAGAGCTATTGTGTTTCGTTAGCGAATGTTCCACGGCTAGTCTAAAGTGCAACACATAGCTTTTTTCCTCAAAATGCATCTTAACTCTAAGCTGGTTGAAATAGAAATGGAGGCTATGATCTGAGCCTGGTTTGTGTTTCCCCGATGAGTGAAGCCAGTGCTGCTGGAGAACGCTCCTCATCTTCTTCTTTTCACTTTTAATGTTCATGTTACAAGTCTGCTGTAATCACAGTTCTCAGGAGGAAAATATGACTTTTACATCTTAGATAAAGATAAGGATTAAGTCACACATGGATAGTTAAAACAGGCTCATCTGTTAAATCAGCCCTTTGAGAGAGCATTCGTTAAAGTGACACCGTGTAACTTTCACCTGCATGAATCCCAGTGACGGAAGAAGTGCTTACTTAAGTGGAGCAAAAAATACTCCAGTAAAAGTATCACATGAAGAAATTGACTTAAGTAAAAGTATTAGTACCAGTTTAAAAATGTACTTAAAGAGTAAAAGGTAAAAGTATTTCAAGCAGATTTTGAGTCTTATAAAGCTTCAAATGTAGTGATTTTGATACAGATTTGTGCTGAATTTTCAACAGAAACAGTGTTTTTTTTTGTTCTAGCTGTTTTTATTTGTATATTTTTATTTGCTCAAACTATGAACGTGTTAAAAATAAACCCTCAGCCTTTTCAGCAGGTCTCAGACAATAATAAAAAATACTTTTACTTTTCAGTCCTGTTCAAAAATGTAGTGGAGCAGAAAGTACAGATACTGCTCTCAGATGTAGTGAAATAAAAGTAAAAAGTATCCACTTTAAAATGTACTTAAGTATAGATGCCTAAAAATTGTACTCACGTAGAGTACTTTACTACTTTTACTTTACTACGTTCCACCACTGATGATTCCATGGAAGTGCAAAGTTAAAACCACACTTTGGAACATTCTAAATGGGGATGGAGACGTTTTATGCTATACCAGGGTGACCAGATTTTCAAAATGAAAAACTGGGACACACCGGGTTCGTGTGGTTGGTAATAATAAAAATGTGAAAAGAGTGTGTAATTAAGAACATTATTAGGCACTCAGCCCGTTCTCAGCTCTTATATAACATGAGAGGCTTCTGCCAGCGCCACAGACTGCATTTTCAAGCAAGTTTTCTGTATTTAAACAGAAACATTTGACAATATATGACCCTTTTACTGTTGGTGAGGATCAGATTGGTCAAAAATAGGGACACCTGGGACAGTTCTTGTATAAAACTGGGTCAAATCAGTGGTTTTGGCTGGGACAGGGGACCCAAAGCTCAAAACTGGGACTGTCCCGGGTCAATAGAGACGTCCGGTCACCCTATGTTATACTGTGGAAGATTATACCCAAAGGAACAACATTTCCATGGAGACAAGCAGGTTAAGTAAGAGTCAGGTTTGTGGAGATGCAATAAAAACACCCAGAATGAAAAACCAAACATGATTGTGTCTCATTTT
Source organism: Periophthalmodon schlosseri (assembly GCA_000787095.1). NCBI lineage: Eukaryota > Metazoa > Chordata > Actinopteri > Gobiiformes > Gobiidae > Periophthalmodon > Periophthalmodon schlosseri. The sequence goes on from JACM01052991.1 coordinate 15,408, forward strand.
GTCAGGGTTCTACTTTTACAGTGTAGTTTTAGTTCTACTTTTACAAAGTCGTCTTTGGGGGAAATCACAAACTTGACTCTTTTACTACAAAGTTGGGCACATCCCAGCTTTAAATAGTACTTCTAAAGCTTTTTATTTTTGATTATCAAGTACAAATAAAGCCATTGATCACAAACCAAAAACCTGTTACATAACTGACTAGCTAGTTAGCAGTAGCTAACCTTTGTAAACACATGATAACCTTTGTAAACACATGTAAAGTTTGTGTGTAAGAGCAGAGTGACAGTGACATGCTAATGCTAATGCTAGCCTCCTCAGTTGCACTGTGCAGTGCATAAGAGCAGAGTGACAGTGACATGCTAATGCTAATGCTAGCCTCCTCAGTTGCACTGTGCAGTGCATAAGAGCAGAGTGACAGTGACATGCTAATGCTAATGCTAGCCTCATTGTCCAGCCTTGTGTTAGTGACGTGTGGCTGCCTCACATCCATCTCTTTGTCTCCGCGCTCAGGGTCATGCGCTGCTCTCAGTTTGCCCTGGCAGGAGTTCTCTCTCAGGGGTGAAGCAGATGTCCTCCGTGGGGGCCAACCCGCTGAACTGGTTGGCAGCTCTTCTGACATTTCTTCATGCCACGTTGACACCAGATCAGAGCCAATATTTGCAGAAACAGTGTCTTATAGTTGACTGTTCAGTGACTTGCTCCACTTTGCAGGAATAGACCACAGTCAAATGTGGCCCAGATTCGGTCTGCTCCGGTGTTAGGAGGCTGTTTGCACATTGTTTCTATGTGATTGTGTCAGTGTGTTTAATGCAGATAACTCCCACTATCATTTGTGGTAATTGGCAGTCCACTGTTCTGTGGCCGCTCATGTAATGCACCTGTTCATGGCTTCTCCTCAGGATCTGCTCTGCTCGTGCTCCGTCTAGCCGGGCTCAGGGTGAGCGCGGAGGTAATTGGATTCCTGGAATCTTCTTATTCACTCCAGTGAGGCAGCGTGCAGGCGACAAAATGCCTGCAGCCACAAGGCTTCGTTGCACGGCCCCCATGGGAAGATCAAGGTAGCTTTACACAGCCCAGCTAGATGAGACTGGAGCTAAGGCTGCCTCCCATGGGACTGCCGGGTCTTAAGACTAAGATGGAATCCTTGATGGATAAGGTTTGGTGACGTCACGACCCGCAGCTCCTTCCAATCCTGACAATCAGCACCAGCTCTGTCTGGAACTGACAACACTGTCGAACAAAAGGATTGGGAAAAAGCATTTAGTGACTGTGACCCAGACATTGTGTTACAGTCGTGGCCTTAGTGCCAGCACCAGCTGTAAGAGCGTTTTCTATTGTGCTTGTTTTGTTCTGGAGTGATCGTGAAAAATCACCCCAAACTGCACTGTCACTAGAGCCTCGGCAGCAGCTTCTGATGCAATAACAATAATTAAAACATATACCCTTCTTTGGTTTGTCACTGAAGATAAGACTTTATTTTACCTGCATTTTTAAGCTGGATGGGCACTAGAGGTTGTTTCTGTAAACTTTTTACTAATGCAACTATTGAGACTAATGTTTTTATTATAATGTTTCTCTATCAATGTTCACATACAGTTTTTTTCTCCAGAATATGAACAGTATTGTTTTAGTTAGATCATCTTTTAAATGGAGAATGTATCAATTTTGTATCACTAATTGAAACTAGATACTCATATATAAACAGAGCAACATAGAGTGTTTCCAGAGCAGTTTTAAAATGGTCTTGATCAGAACTAGTTTAAGAGGATATGATAATATTAAGTGCCGTATTTTCCGGACTATAAGTCGCTCCTGAGTATAAGTCGCACCAGCTAAAAAATGTATAATAATGAAGAAAAAAACATACATAAGTCGCACTGGACTATAAGTCACATTTTTGGGGAAATTTATTTTACAAAATCCAAGACCAAGAACAGACATTTTATCTTTAAAAGCAAGTTATAGTAATAGCAATAAAATAGAGAACAAAAGGCTGAATATCAGTACATCACGCTAACATAACACATTTATATTTATTCAGCTACATGAAGCATAAACAACGAACTGAACACGTGTCTGGTGTGTTAACGTAAGATATTAACAGTTAATTAGATAACCAAAGCATAAAAAACAAGCTAACAAGTTTACCAAACTCTCGATCTCACTCCAAATCACTAAATCCACTGAATTCTTCATCCTCGGTGTCACTTCTGAACAACTCCGCCAACTCCGGAGGTAGGCAAGGCAAGTTTATTTGTATAGCACAATTCATACACAAAGTAATTCAAAGTGCTTTACAAAATAAGAAAGACATTAAATCAATCAGGTAGATGAAGCACCGCTTCCTCTATGGCTGTCATCAGACTCAGTATCAGTTCCAGTTCCAATTATTCCGGCCTTTCTAAATCCCGACAGGATGGTTTCAGTCGTCACTGAAGTCCATGCTTTGTCGATCCATCCAATGACTTGCAGGAAAGTTGCATGGCGCATTCTCCTGGTCTAGCTGTGGCCATCTAGCTTTTAGCCCGCGATTAGCTTTTTGTTTTCCTCATTGAAATAAGAATAACCTCTGCTTTTTGCCAGTCCCTCACAAGTTTCTCATTCACTCCAAACTTTCTTTCTGCTGCTCGATTACTGTTTTTGGCTGCATATTTTACTGCTTGCAGCTTGTAATCTGCAGAATACGATTTTCTTTTAGGGGGCATTTTTGTTCAGTCTTTCTCAGATGTCTTTTAAATTTCCGTAATGTTGAAATTTTAAATTTTCAATGGTACATGAGTAGTAGATACTGATACACAAGCCTAGAGCGCCCTCACGCGGTGACAGTAACAAAGATGTAAAATTATATATTTTAATAATTTCACATGTAAGTCGCATCTGAGTATAAGTCGCACCCCCGGCCAAACTATGAAAAAAAGTGCAACTCATAGTTCAGAAAATACGGTAAATGTCTAAAAATGAGCCTCGTCATTGTGGTACTGCGTCGAGCATTAAGCCTTCAGCCTTTTCCTCATTATCAAAATCAAGTGCATAGTTTTAGTATCAGTGCGGAACAGTTTGTTTGGGCAGCTGTGGAGCTCACATTTTGTCATTTTTCTATAACTTTAAAACATCATCTGCAGATTTGACTATGACTGGATTTTCGACAACAGTACCTTAGCGCTGCGTTCTCCTCTACGAGCTGCAGATGTACCATTTATACTAATCCCACCGCGTTCTGTTGTGTCAGCTGCTGGGGAAGATTTCGATCACACACATCCCTCTACTTACTCTGCTTCTTGAACGTGCTTTAGTTTCCTCTGGCTGCCTGTCTCCCTCAGTAAACGCACCCTTACATGACAGCTGTCACTATCTCTCCCCTCTCCCCCAGGCCCAGACTGGTACCTGAACAAGGTGAAGCTGAAGATTGCCGACGTCAACGACAACGTTCCCGAATGGAGCATGAGGCCGTACCCGTACCTGGCCGTGGTGTCCCCGGAAGCCCCCGCGGGAACGTTCGTGTACCAGCTGCAGGCGTACGACGGGGACGAGGGCAGGAGCGGAGAGCTGGAGTACTTTCTGTCGGATGGTAAGCTTCGGCGCAGTCACTAGTTTTACTACACTTTGCAGCTGATGTCATCAACTTTCCCTGGGGCTGTGATGCTAACTGTTAGCACTGCTCTATCTGAGGCTTGTTAAACTTTAATTTGAACTTTATTTTAACACAATCTGGCCAGAAAGAGCTGGTTTAGCTGGAGGTACAACAGACAAACTGATTTAAGCTCTTAAACAAGTCTCTCACCCATTAAATAACAATCACGAGGTAGCTAGCGTTAACAGTTTTTCAGTTAGTCTCTCTCACCTAAACAGGACCGTGAACGCTCGTATTGAACACAGACTCCTGAAATGTGCTGTTTAAATCCATTTAGTATTTTTTCTTGAGTTTTCAGACGATCTTAAAACTTTTTTGACAGTGTTTACTAGTGAGTCATTGCATCGTGTCACCGTGGTAACTGCTGACCATTCCGCCATAGAGACACATGCAGAACACCCCCAGTGCAATGTCACTGCAAAGATTCCATAGTGTGGGGGCAGGTAAAGTAATATTGTTAAAATGTAGCTTCTTGTTGTAATATGGTTTGGGTTATTAATAGACATGATCAGGTTCAACATTTTTTCAAGTTTACATTTATATATTTATTTTAAAAGTACAGTGTAATCAATAGGAAAATCTGTACAGTGTCAGTGGGGCAAAAAAGTATTTCGTCAG
>KN475127.1:1082-14713 GCA_000787095.1 Periophthalmodon schlosseri
ATTTACATCTGACACAAGAAGACATGTCTCTATTCACAACACCAATATCGACGGGTTGGATTATAAAACGCAACGGTAGTTTATATATTGCCTGTTTACTGGCTGCAAATCAATGAAGGCTGTCTTTTGTTTTCCAGAGCTCTTGGGTTCAACGAAGAAAGTCAATGTGAACTTCCAGGACACAGACGGGTGAGTGTCTCGTCGTTTCACAGTTGTTATTTTTGTACCAGGCTTTTCTCACTTTTAGCTGCTATCGCTCCTCACGTCATTCCACCTTCCGTCTACGCTGAAACACACTTGAATCTCCATTGTGTACAGTCATTGATGTGAAACTTCAGTCTGGTTCTTTATATTCCATTTAAACATTCTTTATACATATGAGCAACTTAACTTAACTTTAAAGAGTGGGTATCATGCAAAAGCTTTCTACCATGTTATAATTTTTTTCTGTCATCAAAACATGCCTGAAGAGGTTTTATATGTCATCCATGCATGTTTCAATAATTTAGCGATCTCTCCCGGGTCCTATTCAAACCCTCCTTATGGTTAGCAGTACAAGCCTGTCCAAAGCTCAGCCCCCAAGCCTACGTCATTCATGCTCTTGTGCAGCAATTTTCCATAAATATACAAAAGCATGATACAAAACAATACACTACAAATTTACAAACTTGATGCGATGTGCAGTAGTTTAGCGGGATGCACTCTCATTGTGTTGTTATGTCACTCTGAAGTGGGAGAGACTTAGCGCGTAGAGCAAGGGAAGGGTAGGGGGACTCAGAATGTCAAAAAACATAAAAAACATAATATGTTGTTTTCTGCAAATATAGCATTTTCAAAATAATAAAAGGTAACATGGTGATCTAAATATGTTATGTGTTAGCAGTTAATACCCCATAGAAGTGTAATACCCCCCTTTATGATGACAAAGTACTTTACTACATTACATGAACAAAATCGAGTCCAGCTTTGGCTAAGCAATACGAGACAAAAATGTTATGATTTCTTTCTCCATATTCATTTTTAATTACATTTTTAATTTCTTCCTCTGCTCAAGACCACATGATTTTACAGACAGAGGACTGGCTGTGGGCATCTAGATTAAAAAGACGCAAGCAGATCATTGATTATCAGAAATGATAGAATCTTTGCCGCTGTAAAATTTGAGTAATTGCACAGCCCGTATAAATCAGCATACACAACTGCATGACTGTATGAAGAGGTGATCGCTTACTATTTTGCTTCATGATGTCTTCATATGCTTTTTAATACAAGCATCCACAAATCTGTGTGCATGAACTAAACTCCTGTCAAACACTAGAGACTGAGCTGAATGAAACACTTGGTCAGATTAATCCATTAATTGAGACTAAACCGTGTAATCTAATGAGTTGTTTACTGTTACTGCATCTACTAACCGCTGCTCCGGCAGATGTTAGAATCTCTGCCTCTGCCTGGGCCCTGCCCCAGAATGCATAAATACACTATTATAAGAATGAAGCTATAATGAGCATGCTAGCTAATGAGTCTCCACAAGTGTATCCATTTAGCATTCAGTTACTCCACTTGGCACTCACAATAAATGTGCCCACAATTTCAATCTTTCAATAGCAGATTTTGAGTATGTATTGTGTAACTGGCATAACAATAGTGTTAAGTCGTAGCTCTTCTTTTGATTTATCATGTTGTTCATTATTTATATGTGTCTGTCAGAGAGTTCGCAGGAGTAGAGGTTGTTGTAGTAGTCAGGGAGGCTTATGGGGCATTCGTGGAATTTGGTGGAAAAAAGTTTTCCAAGTGAAAAATGCACATAAACGCTAGCACCAGTCGGAAAAATTACTCGGAAACTTGGGTCAGAACCTGCTGCCTGATTTCTACGCTTGACATGTTGTTTTGAAAGATTTTTTGAGGAATTTTACTCACTCAAAAGTTTTGATACTTTGAACCCCATGCATACAAGCTTGTACAGAGCAAGACAGATTGAAATTCTGAAACAGACCTGTTTGTCTGCTCCAGAACATTATGACTGCCATGGGAGACTTAAGGAGAAGAAAGCACTTAGGAAGCCCTCTTTATGAAGCTGACAGGGGAGGCCATCGGAGACAGAGAGTGGTAATATATGCAGATAATAAGGCAGTATTTACTGTCACCCACAAAGGCGCCACTGCTGCAATCTAATGACAACTAACATGAAGTCTATATGTTCATATGTCAGTGTTTAAATTAGATGTGGCTTCTCCAGTGTGTGACAAATATGGTCCTAAATGACTTAGTGCAAGTAAATGTAAAAGGGATAACCTTGGTAGAAGTAGTGAGAGTTAAGTGTGCCAGTAAATTGCATTAGCAGTTAGCAAGGTACTCCTCAAAGTAACAAAATATATTATATATACTATAAAAGACAAACACATAGAGATGCACAGATCTTGCTTTTACAGGTACATATACAGGGGCCATATCAGCACATTAGTGGCATTAGTAATTTGCTTTGGTGTAGAACAGAACTTTGAACATTTTTGGGAATTGTATTAATTTATTTAGCACAAAGTCATTGGCCAAAATGCCCAAACTTTTGCCTTTTACACTCTGTTTGTCTGTGGTGATTACAGAAATGTTGAGGAGATCTGAGTTAGTGCAATTCTGAATTGTAGTGCATTAAAAAAAAGAAAAAAAAATCACTTAAATCATGCATATATTTATATTGGCACACATCGGTAGTATTTCATGTTTTGCTGCTTTAGACTAGCGCTATTTTTGCAAGACTTATAACTAAAATGTGAAAACTGTTCAAGCTCAAACTCAACATATACCATACAATAATAAAGAAAAATCAATGTACATGTTATGTCATTTTGTCATAGTAAAGGTGGATAGAGAACTGTGCGTGAGGAGCAGAGAAAGGCCTATGAATATTGTATAGCAGCTTTTACAACTTGGATTAAGCTGGGACTTCCCTGCCCTGCCCCCCTCGTACTGTACACCCCCCTGAGCAGTGTGCCAGGGCAGCATGGAGTAACAGTATCCTGGTTTAACCCTGGGCAGGAGCATCAGGAAGAGCTGGTTGCCACGGAAATGAATAAATGCAGGTTGATTAGGGCACATGGCTTAGTTACACCGCATTTAGCAAGGACTGTACAATGTGGTGAATATCGCTATGTGTAATATCTTTTTGATTCACATTCATCACTGTTAAGTGCCTGATTGGTCTTTGACTCACGTGATCTCTGTCATGGCTTAAGTAAAGAATTGTAAATTTAAGGGAGGTTATACCTCAATCCACAATTTCTGTTCAAAGAAGAATTTTCTTTTTTAACAAAAAATATTTCAGACCATCCCTTCTTCCTGTTTAATATGCACTTCACAGTCTTCAGTTGAGTGATTGGTGGCTTTAAGATGAAGGTGTACGGTGGACTGTAAACCAGAGTGCCTTCTGAGCTTGGTTCACCTGTCAGCCCGTTTTGTAAAATTGTATTGTACTGATTCATCTGAATGCATCTGCTCCTTTATTCATGTGGAGATGGAAATGCCTCCAGATGAGTATAGGCCTTCTTATTAAAACCAATGCTTAAAATATGAGCTTCTTTTTATGAAAAATGGTTTGTTTAAATAAAAATAGCAACTCATGTAGGTAGGGCCTACCAGACAAAAACATTGGAGACTGTTAGATAATAACAGATGATAATTTACCTGCTAGGTGCCACAAGGTGCCATAAATAACATAACTAATCATTTGGCGTTTAACCGATAATAAATAGATGTACATTCCTCTGTGATGCCCTAGGTTACCCTACGTTAGAAACTGTCACTTAATAATACTGCCTGTATTAATAGAATGTGAAATAGTAGTGAAAGTAGCCTAGGCCTTTGCACAGAATTGAATAATTACTTGAGAGTTACATTTGATAAACATATGTCATAATGTCTAAATTCTTTTTTCACCGGGGTGGCCCAAAGTTGGTAACATTGCACAGCAAGATGGATTCTCGCAATATTTGTGAGTTCACAACCTCTCGAGAATCCACCTTGGCGTTCTCCAGCTGGTTTCAGCACCAGTCACAGAGCAGCATTGAGGTTTGTGCGGAAGCCAAAGGCGAAGTGCCCAAACAAACCAAAACAAACATGGTGATGCCGACTAGACGGATCAGCCTATTTTAGATAAATAAAATATTGTGAAAAATGTGTAGAAGATAAGTGCTTTGTACATTTGTGGACAGGGAAGATGTCTGTGCTCTTCTCTCAACTGGATGTAACAAAAGTTGTTTTTTTTGGCTTGTTCCATCAACAGACCGACATCAGTCAGATTCAAATATTTGTCATGAAGTTTTGCCTTTTCCCAGTCGCTTTCAACAAGAGCTGTTCCAAATTGATAAATGTGTTGAACTCAATTCATATCAATCTGGCGTGAGCCAGGTTACAAGGTTGGCACCACATCTTAAACACTAAAACACTGTATGTTGTGTGTCTATATGATCGCAACAATAACCCTTCATACATTTTTAATATTACATGTTTGATTAAACTCCTAGTTCTTTATTAAATTCACCATATTATTATCTTTCCCGCTCTTGCCTCAGATGGTGTTACATAACTTAGTGCTTTTGCTTTGTGTGCATTTGCTCTCTGCTATTTTAGGCCCTGTGTAGATCCCATCTGATGTTGCCTGCTATACCCCAGCCATTGTCATGCAAAGTCATTATTATTGCCTCTGAATATGTGGTTTATTAGGCATTTGTACAAATAAAGAATAGGAACATTTAAGGTTAGATATATTGACATATACCACTGTGTGTGTGTGCAGGTTTTCTCCTCTGCATCATGCTGCGCTCAACGGGAACGCAGAGGTCATCTCACTGCTGCTGGAGTCCCAGGCCGCAGTGGACATCAGAGACCAGAAAGGTCAGAAGATTATACATTTGTTCAACTAACCATTTACACATTCATTAAAACAATATTCTCATCTGTGGTATCCCTATTCTTATATTCATTGTCTTAACCTCAAACATCATGGTCTTAATCTCAATTTTACAGAATTGTAGAAATGGACTATTTTCTAGAAAAATGCCTTTTATATGATGCTATCATTACTTCTGCACTACAATAAAACAAAGTTCCTTGCTTTTCTCAGCACAAAACAATGGATTTCAGGACTTTTGATTACATTCTGTCTACATAAATTGGTACAGTTGCCTTCAGTGTTGGGGATATGTGTTGACAGGGATGCGCCCGCTGCATTATGCGGCATGGCAGGGCAGAGCTGAGCCAATGAAGATGCTGCTTAAAGCGGGCTCCTCTGTGAATGGCCAATCAGACGAGGGACAGATCCCTCTGCACCTGGCAGCGCAGCATGGACACTACGACGTGGTAAGTCGCACACAGCTCACTCTTTCAGCCTTAGCCTACACAGTTAGCACTGTTTATCCAAAAGTTACATCCTCCTGTATATTATATAACACATATCTTCTCATTTTTATTTTATTTTCATTTTTTAACTTGGACTAGTTTTCATGAGGATCATTTAATTGAAATTTAAAAAGTCAGGACAATATAATTGAAATTGTTGAAAAAAGCTTTAAGTAGAAACTGCTACTGCTGCTAAACAGTATAGATTGTAAGAAATCATATTTTGTGCAGTAGATGATGAATGTTGTCCATAAATTGTGTTGTAAAAATGACCATGAAATTACATTTAAACAATTGGATCTTTTCATCAGCACAGTTGGTTTGACATTTTCCAAGTAACTAGCTTCACACCATTGTACCGTGTACACAAGCACCCAGGCTGAAGGCTGCTAGAATACTTGAGAGCATTGATTAAACATTACATTATGTGCACAGCTAACCAAACTCAACAGTCTGTGTGTTCACAGACAAATGGTGCAAATGGTGCAGGCTGTTGTTTCTTAGAAATATATAAAACAGTTAATCCTTTTGTACTTTCCAATGTTTTGCTATACAGCTATATTGATTTGCTGTGTTTGTGTCCAGTCTGAGATGCTCCTGCAGCACCAGTCTAATCCGTGTATAGTTGATAATGCAGGGAAGACGCCCTTGGACCTGGCCTGCGAGTTTGGACGTGTGGGGGTGAGTTGTGCTGCTTTACCAGGACATTCTTGATGTCACATACAGAGCTGATTATAGTGAGAAGTGAGAAGTCATTTTAAATTTATTATATTTGGTGAGGAGATGATATTGAGCTGTTTTATGGGTTTGTGTTTGTGACATGGGGATGGAGCAGAGATTTGTCAGATTTCTGTTACTGAAGTGAGGGGGAGGAGGAGGGGTGTGACACATGACTGCAAAGGGAAATGAAGGCTGATGATTGGCTGAGAAGTGAGTGAGAGGTAAAAGGATGTTGATAGAGTCAGCTCTGAAGAAATACTCTTGCAGAAGACAACAGTGAGGAGGTCTCCTATTTCAGCTTCTGCATGTGCATATATAATTGGTTAAGTTCTCCATTCATATATATGTCTGTATGCGCAGGTGGTGCAGTTGTTGTTATCCAGTAACATGTGTGCTGCATTGTTGGAGCCTAAAAAAGGAGACACCACAGATCCCAATGGAACTTCTCCGCTGCATCTGGCTGCAAAGAATGGCCACATAGACATCATAAGGTATGAAAACCCAGACATATATGTTAGCTTAGTCTTCTAAATACATTTAATTCACATATTTTAATTTTTAAAGCTTTATGCTTAAGATGACAGTATTATACCTTTGTTGGTGAATAAATAAAAAATATGATTTCCAAAAGGTGTAAAAGGGGAGCTCTAGTACAACAGGGAAAAGTATGACATCATAATTAGTTGGAAAATGCAGGCAATGTGCAGCTACATTTAATGCAGTGCTTCAGTTCTGAAGAAGTGCAGATGGAAACAATTAATACAGTATGATCTTTGTATGTTTGTTAACTTCTAAAATAATTACTTCATTATAATGGGTAAATGTTGTTAACTATGCCGCATTGTATACAAATTTGATTCATGTAGATAGACATATCAGGGTCCATGTATTCATTTGAATGTACCTTTCTATGTTATAACCAAACTTTTATGCAAACACAGTAAATAAGCGACAGTCCTTGGTATGTAAGTGTTTCTGTCTATAATTCCATTATTCTGACTATGTTTCTTTTTACATTCCTCTAACAGACTCCTGATCCAGGCAGGTATAGACATCAACAGGCAGACCAAAGCCGGCACTGCCCTGCATGAAGCCGCTCTATGTGGGAAGACTGACGCAGTGAGACTCCTGCTGGAGGTACGTTAAACTGCACATGGGACACTTGGCATTTACCTTATGAATGAATGCTCTTCATGAATGTTAAAGGGAGACACGATGCACATTTTTACTGGTGACATTCTCAGGCAAAAGAGGTCTTGAAAACAGCACACATAATATGATTTAATGAAAGGAATAGCATGAGAAAGTGACTGTGCCTCTTAGATCACCAGTTGAAGAGGCTATGAGTCTGTGTCCTGCGGGGAGAACTGATCAAATGATTCATTTGCTTCAATGTGATATTTTAGCTTGGCTTGTAGCTATCCTCCCTGATATTGTAATTAAGACCTAGAGGTGTTTTTGCCTGGGTTGTGCTGGTGCATAATCATGATATCTTTATGCCTGGAGCCTAGAAAACATTAATAAAATATCCATATATAGTTGTACATTTTTGTGTTACTGAAGTGCTAAATGTGTGTGTGTCTAGTGTGGAATCAATGCTACAGTGAGAAACACCTACAGCCAGACTGCGCTGGATATTGTTTACCAGTTCACTGCGACACAAGCCAGTCGAGAGATCAAGCAGCTGCTCAGAGGTAGACTGCACTCACTGTCTCCTGGACAAAATACTAAGACACAAACACTTAAGAAATGTTGAGACATTATTCATTTCATGTAGTTGGCATTAATACTATTAGTATGTTAGCTTTGACCTATGTCAGGAGAAAAATATATGATGACATTGTATGTGTTTGTGTTGGTCAGATGCATCAGCTGCTCTCCAGGTCCGAGCACTGAAGGATTACTGCAACAACTACGACCTGACCAGTCTCAATATCAAAGCAGGAGATGTCATCACGGTAACACGGCCACACCTACACTCAAATGTCAATACGGAGCTGTGCTTTTAGGACATGACTAAATCATGTACAGAAAATGTCTGCTTTTGGGGAGATCTATTTTATTCTTCCTCGATAAATACAAGTTTCCAGTAGCATACAAACATATAGCTTAAAGAATTCAAGAACATATGTAGAAATACAATTATTTATTTATGTATTGTTTGTACAGGTTTTAGAGCAACACCCAGATGGACGCTGGAAAGGCTGTATCCATGATAACCGGACAGGAAATGACAGAGTGGGCTACTTCCCGTCCACCATGGTGGAGGTCATCAGCAAGCGCACAGGTGTGTGCCCCTCTCAAGTGTTTGTGAGTGTGTAGAACTGCCTTGAATGGCACACAGAAGAACAGCTTGGAACGAGAAGTGAAGGAGGGTCCAGCTCTGTGTCAGTGCTCAGTAGATTTGTAGTCAACCAAGCATGTGTGTTCTCTGGTAAGGGTTCTACAGCTCTATTAGGGCCTCTCTTTTCTACAGATTCAGATGATTCTAATGTCTTAGTGTCATGGTCTTCTGTTTTTTGTACTATCATGTGTCTATACTTTTATTTTGTGTTATATTTTTTACATAACCACAATCACACTTTATGTATTCTGCCTTTTCTTTGCCATCAGCCATGTAGGACAAACCGAGTCATTCATTGGTTTAATATAAATACAGTCAGTAACAGCAAAACAGGCAGAACTGCTGACAGAATTGTTCATTGTTCATTGATCATTGTTGTTATCAGCAACATCTATGTGCATCATAATAATCCCTTTTCCAGTAATATATCTTTTAAAGAGAATGTGCTGCTGTGAATACTTATTTCATTTATTTTGTAATTTAATTTAGTGACAGTGTTGCTTCATTTTTGTAGCGTTTTTAGCATTTGTAGTATCCACACATCACAAAATGAAATCATATTATTATTAGCCGACTGTAAATACTTCTCTGATCCTGAGACAATCATATGCCACTTCTTCTTTTAAGATGCTCTCAGCCTGACTGATACACACGGGCCATCTAATTTAGTTTTCATTTTCATTTTGACTTGTTTTCCTGTTTTTTTACACAACCGCATCACGTCCATCCTATTTGTTTCTGTTTGTGATTTCAGCCTTTATTTTAATTTTCTTTCCCCTTTTTTCTTGTGTGTAACTCTCTGTTGTGTGGTCTGTGTGTCACCGTTGGGTGGTGCGTGTGTGTTGGCGTGTGTTGTCACGGTGGGTGTATCTAGGTTTGGCCAGCACAGTCATTTGCACTCAACAGTTTCAAAAGATACCACTGGTTCCCCCGGCAACGGTTGCCCCTGCCAACGCGGTAGTCAACGGCAACGACACCACGTTCCATCAGATCCATATCCTGCCTCCACCGCCTCCTCCTCCACCACATTCCCATCAGCCACTGCTTCCACTTTTCACTTCCTTTGGCTATAGCAGGTCGCCCGTGACGACCCCACAGGGAGACACACCCACTGCCCCAGGTACACCCCCCCTTTTCATTATTATTATATTTATTATTATGCTATTATTAAAGCTTCAAGGGATGCTTTCCTGTGCTTGCTACTGTAGTTCTCAATTGGTTATGTAAGATTTTAGATTTGTGTTGGAAGAAGGCATCCATTAAAGTTCTCATGCATCTTTATAGTTTTGTACTTGTATGTGTTCTTAATTTAAATTCTTTATAAGAATATTTTTTAGTGCTTAGAGTTTGAGATCTCATATTTACAAGAACCAGAGCGAGGGAGTAATAGAGTCAGAGTTTTAATGACAACAACTTAAGTAATATGACAAGTTAAAGCTGGGGTACCACGAAAGGAGGAATTAGGTATAAATTAGGTATAAATCTAACTTGTCCCTAGCTCTCACAAATCATTTGGCACAGCAATAGTATTCACATGCATGTTTTTTGGCCACTAGCACAGCTTTTGAACAGCTTTTGCAGATAGAAGTGAAGCAGTATGGACCACCCTCACACAGCCAATCAGCTCTCATCCCAAAGGGTCATAGCTGAATCACATGGCTCTTTCTTAAAAGTTTGCAATGTTTTCTAATTAGATGGTTAAGATTAGATTAAGTTCTGCTGTTACAATACACTTTCTGGAGGGAAAAGAAAGTTGGATACTTCAGTTTTATGTTTCTTACATTTATTAGATATTCATTTAGATAAGACAGACATTTTATTAACCCCCAAGGAAACTTAGGTTAGGTAAACTATACATGTATATTAACCAGGTAACATGTGAATAAGTAATAGTAATAGCAATAGTAACAGTAGTGTCTTTAGAGCTCTTTTTATCATTTAACATTTGTTCAATTATGGCTTTTGGGTTTTTGTTGGGTTTTTTTTTTCCCTTTTTTTTGTATTTCCTTTCCTTTCCTCCCTCTCCTGTGTGTGGTCACCTCTGTCCCACCTGGACTAAGCTGCACTTTACCAGTCCAACACACCCACCTTCACAGCACACTGGCTCTTGTGTTGTCCGTCCCACCTGTTCTCCCCATACACCTCACCTCCTCACCTGCACCGGCCCGCACTGTGTTGCATGATACCGAGTGACGGCTAGCTTCTCAAAAGACAACTATGAATGCCTTAAAGTGAGCTGTCATCCTTATGTTTATTATTTGGTAATCTAGAACTATGGTGGTTAAATTATTGTACTGTTTGAGAATTTATAAGAACTATAAGAAGATCAATCTCTAAATGTGTTGCAAGTACAGTTTTTTTTTATTTTAACCTTCTTTGGATGCCATTCTCATTCAAATTGTATGCATTTAACTTTCACATGAATTTGAATTGGCACATTTGACATATATATTTTCCCACTGACATTTAAATATTTGACAAGCACACATATAGTGTTGGGAAGTATAGCATTAATTTCAGTATTTTTTCAGTAACTGTATTGTGGTATAGTTACACTTTCAGTTGGTGGTATTCAGAATACAGATTAGTATCAAATCAGTGATAAATAAATGTATAACAAATTATGAAACAAGCATAAAGCTGTTATTTGTCAGCTTTTCATACACTATAATTTAATGCAAATTAAAGAGTATTCAGAATACAGTACTCTGTACCAAAATACATTTCAATGCATTTATTGATCCACAATATCTGTGGATGGGATGCATACTTTAGTTTGTGAAATGGCAGCTGAAGGTCTTGATGAAAAGTCTGTTTTCTAAATCCCTGTTGTTGATCACACAGATAAACCATTGATAAGTGCTTATAATGGTTTATGACTCTCTCCAAATGCACTACAGCAGCACCATTCTGAAAGGCCCACATATATAAGCACGCGCTCTGGATGCATTATATATGTACCTGTATCTACATTGTGGCATTCAAGTGGATATGCACAAATAATCATGTTATGGATTGGTTTATTACTATATGAATGTTTTATATGGATATATTTGTATATCTATATGCTGTTTTTTTATCTGTGTATGTATGTGTGCTGCTGTGTGAAATGAAAGCAGATTTGAACCTAAAATCTCCCTGATTGGTCCCCTTACCAAATGCCAAGATCGATCCGCCCCTTTGTTACCTAACATAAACCTACAGACTACAACCCGCCCTTTTTTCAAAACTCTGCTCTGCATAGTACAAGTCCTACAGGAAACATGTTATTAAGATAAGGCGTCTCCATATAAAATATTAGAGATATCGAAACAAAACAAAAAATAACAAGGGAAATTACTCAAAATACGCCAAACTTTAAAGGGGACATATTATGTAAAATGGACTTTTCGGAGCTTTAACCATGTCATAACAGTGTTCCCTCATCATTATCTTTCCCAGAGTTGTATTTCGATTGATTCCTATATTGTCCTGCATTCAAGACTGAGTGCTCAAAAAATTTCAGTTTTCACCTACCCCCTATCGACACTCACGGCTTTTTACTTACTTGCCATTATTCAAACAATTCAAGTCATACAAATACAAGTCGGGTGAAAAATGTCTTGTAGCCATTTTTCATCACTAAAAACAGGTAGTTTGAAATATACTACTTGTTATGGTGAACTTCCACAATGAAGCAGTGGGGCTTCTCAGTTCTGCAGTTTTGAACAGGCTGGCATTACACCTGTTTCTATTTTTAAGCCATTTTAGATCAATATCACAGTTTACAATGAACCAAATGTAAAACAATGACCAACCTAGGCATAATATGTCTACTTTAATGGGTACATAAGCTAGCTGAATACAGTAGCGTAGTGTAGTATAACAAACCTGCTCTCAGATAGTAGAGTAACTACTGACTCTTTTCATTTTTGAGAACACTTTGCAAACCAACTCTTTTTATAGTGTTTTCACATTACAATTGACTGGTAGTTTTTTTCCACCCAAATACTAACCAAAAGGTAGTTGGACTAGCATTCTCCTGAGCAGAGGGGCTGTGTGAGCCCACCCGAAGCAGCCTAGCCTAGGGGCCATCCGCAGCTAACCGTGGTGTTCTGTGTTGAAGGTTGTCGCGGCTCAGAGGCCAGTCCTCACAGCTCTCCCACCCCATCCAGCGGGCCCCATGGAGGCTCCAACGAGGAGATCTGGGTCCTGCGCAAGCCCGTGGCAGGTAACCGAGCCCGGGACGCCCTGCCAGCCTCAAACAGTGTCTGCCAAAGCTCTTGTTTTTCTCAGACTCACCCAACAACCCAAGTCACCGGAAGGCTTTTCAGATACTCTTTGACCCTGGTGCTTCTGGTAGTCTGCCATATCTATTCTCCATTTAAAAGACAGAGAAATCCAATGGCCTTATGTGTAGGACTCCAGCAGCCATCCGCATCGGTCTTTAGTCTTGTCTCTCCAAATGGATGATTGAAAATGTTATGTATGAGCAAAGTCAAAACAACAGAAAGACGAAACAAAACCCAAATAGGAGAGATTGAGATGTGTGCGAAAAGTGTGTCTTTGTGAAATACACTTGTCGCCATGCCATCCATCACTGTCGTTCCTGTCTGGCCTCGTCCCATATGTTCATTTATGTCCATTTATGTCCACACGCTGCCCAGTGCATTTCAATGGAGAGTCACACACTACTGTATACTGGTCTGTGCTGCAGTACTGAATGTATGTCCATGTGTGTTGTGTCCTGCTTTTGTGAATGGGCTGGATGGCGTTGCAGGTGGAGACCGCAGCAGTCTGGGCAGCTCGGGCAGCGTGGCCAGTGTGAGGTCATCCGGGAGTGGGCAGAGTGCGGGCAGTGCTCCACACATCCTCCACGCACAGGCCGAAGGGGTCAAGGTACGCCACTCAAAAATACAGTTGTAACCAGAGGTTTACATACACTATATAAAAAGACACATATGCTTTTTTTTTACTCATTGTCTGACATGAAATCAGACTAAACTTTTCCTGTTTTAGGTCAATTAGGAGTACCAAAATTATTTATTTTTGGTAAATGCAGGAATAATGAGAGATGGATTTTTTTAGACAATTTTAGTTTACATACATTTCATTAGTATTTGATACCATTGCCTTTAAACTGTGTGACTTCAAATCTTTTTGATATCCTCTACAAGCTTCTCACAATAGTTGG